>MU227833.1:804682-835929 GCA_018584345.1 Thuja plicata | reverse complement strand
CATTGCATGTCCTTTTAATTTTGTGCATGCAAACTTCATCTTCTTTTCTTCTGTCATAGGCTTCCATTCAAAAAATTTCCCCATCTCGTTTAGCCAGTCTATTAATTCTTTTGGCTTAAGACTACCAACATAGTCTGAAACGTCAATCTTGATTGATTCACTTCTTCCTTCTAAAGCCCTAAGAACTCTATCTTCATAGCTCATTTCTTCGAGCCTTTCTTCTATATTTTCTTCATTTTGGTCAGCACCTCCTCAGTTTCTCTCTTCATCAGATTCATTCCCTCTTTGTATTCCTTGATTATCCATTCGCTCACTGAGTCGTTCAATCTGCCTCTGCATATCCAACATCAATCTTTGAATTGGCGTGACACCTCCTCTTCCTCTCCAAACCATCTTCTCGCTCTGATACCAAATGATGTAGCACAAAACTTTCAAAAACAACAATTCAAAAGAAATAACACAATGCCAGAATAACAAAACTCTAAATTCTCATTAACTGCGTCCAACCTACTCTGCCTCTACAATGAAAGAAAACTCCTACTTATTACAATTCTAAAAATTACCATATTTGGCAAATTTTTGGGAAAAACAAAATTTTCCATTTTTGGTAAGTTTTAAAACCCATCCTAAGAATCTTGATTTTCCCCAAGAAAATCTCTCAACTAAGGCAATATGAATTGCCAACTAACCCACGAAATCAGAAACACGATTTCGGATTTATTACAAAAAGAAAAACTCAAAAAACTGGAAAGAAATAGAAAAAGCTAATTTTGAAGGTCAAGATGAAACTTCATGCTCCTCACGCATCTGTCTGTAAAATTTCAGCAAAAACCCACATCCGAGTCAAAAGTTATGACCTCCAGAAGTGGCTGCATCATAATTCAGATTTGAACCTTTGAATCTTAGGTTCATTGGCCTAAATGGATCCCAAGCAGTGTAGAACTAAATCTAAGGACTAAAACTATAGTTAGAGGGCAGAAAGTGAATGTAAGGATATAAGTGTTACTATCTACTATAAAAAGCTTTCTCAGTCATGAACCAAGCTTAGTACAAGAGTGTTTCACATGTTGATATACAATTTTGTTAATATGTTTCATCATAATGGGCCCAAAACTAAATGAAAACCAGGAGTGACATGCTAATTTCAACACTTATTTCCCCCCTTTTTTAAGGTGTATGTGAAACTAACACGAGCATGTATTTCAAAGTAAATGAATACTTATTATTAGTCAACATAAACAAGTAAAGAAATTTAGACCATTAAAAAAAAATATTTAGTTAATATAAATTAATGAACCATTCTTAGATCTTCTTGTATTTTGACTAACATAATAGAGAAAATATGTGGAATGTGTAAGTTATGTTTTCAATCCAATAGCCCTTTGCTCTATATGCATTCATGTAAGTGGTTACTTCTCATAGATTTGTTAATCATTTAAGTTGGATATGTATTTGTATTTATGTTTAGTTGTATTATTAGATTGAAAACATAATGACCTATTCCACATCTTTTCTCTATTCATGTAGTGAAAATACAAAAAGAATCTACAAATGGTTCATTAATTTACATGAACTACATATCTTTTTAAATTGTCTAAATTTATTTACTTTTTACATTGACTAATAGTAAGTGTTTATTTACTCTATATGCATTCGAGGAAGTGGTTACTTCTCATAGATGTGCTCATCATTTAAGCTGGATATGTATTTGTATTTATGTTTAGTTGGAGTATATTAAATTTTCAATTACTCAAATTCAAATTAATCAAACATTATAAATAAAAGAATCATGTACATAACAAATATTATAATAAATTTCATACAAACACACAAACAAATCTATGTAAAATGGGTGAACAAATATTAGTACAAGATTCTTTTATCTTTTTCACACAACCATTTATAAAATAATATTATTATGTTTCATTTTCTATAAATGAAAATAATTACATCCTTAAACTCTATAAAAAACATAAACACATTTTTATATTTTTTTCCTAGATTACATAAAATAGTCAACTCTATATATATATATATATTCTCCATAATGGAAGGTAAGCATATTATCATGGTACTAAAAAATAAAACATCTTTGTTGACCCCCCATTTTAGGGTTTGTGCATTCCATTCTTATGCATATCTTCAAATCAACAAAACAAACATAACGTGTTTGGTATTGTTAAAAGCCCATGTCCAATATTCTCGCCATAATGGAAGGTGTGCACATTTTCATCATACTAAAACAAAAGAAATCTGGGTATTTTGAAGAATAAACTGGCGTTTTTGTTGGATTCCCAATACAATCAAACTATGACATTTATGTTTTGCCATTGGGCTACAAATACTGTCACAGAATATCATCAGACTGTGATAATGTCAGACAAATAATACAGTTCATAAAAGGACAGCTATAAATGGTTAAGATTACAGCAGCTATCAGTCAGAGATTTTTTCAATTACAAACGAGATTAAAGAGTTTCGTGCAGAGGCAAAAGAGGCAGCAGAGAGAACTTTTAGAGCAGCAGAAATGATGCAAACTAGCCAATCAAGTAGTACGTTGATGAATTGGGAAAGAGATTGAGACATGAATTAAATATTTAGCTGGAGATTGAGACATGAATCTGCTGTCAAATATACCCAGTTGGGTCATTTTCTTGAAGAAAATATTCCATGTAAATCAATGAGAATTATGATGGCCAACATTGCTGAAGGGAAGGTCAATCATATTTAGTGAGTTTTGGGTCAATATCTACATCAAGTTTTAGTTGTGACACAAGTTTTAATTGAGATAATTAAGAAATTAGTTTATTCAACTATACTTTTCTTAAGAGAGGGTCAGACATATGTAATGACTATACTTTTCTTAAGAGAGGATCGGACATATGTAATGAGTTTCAGGTAATGACTACACTAAATTTTAATTAAGATGAGTACCTTACTCAACTATGCTTGGTGCATTGCTCAATCATATTGAAATCACCCTTAATGCCCATTCTATGGTTGGACTACGAAGATATAATTGTTCTCAAGGTTTTGTCTTAGAAGAGGAATTGGGTGCATTAATGGATTAAACTTCAAAAAGGGTGCCTTGAGTAGTAAACCAAACACAACAATTGTTGTAATTAATTTCGAATTAAACAAAATATTTCAAAAGATAAGGAGCAAGGCTCAACATAGCTCCACCACCACTTTTGGAGTGGTTAGTGCAAATAAATGAGCTTCTAGCAAAATGGAGATGGGAGTAGCTTTTAGACAAACCAAACTGACTTTCTCTTGAAGCATGGTTGTGAAACCCAATAAAAGGTGTCTTGAATAATGAATATTAGGGATAACTTAGAATGAAACAAAATTATTCACAAGCTATGGAGTAAGGAGCAAGGTCTAACACAATCTTGACAACATCCTTGGATTGAGCTTGTAAGTGGTTAGCTACTTGAGAAGTATAATACAAATCTAAATGGTAGGCATTGCGAGGGGAGTATTTCTTTCAATATTTTAGACACTTTCCTTCCATCCTCTAATTTTTTTTTATCTTTGTAAGATAGGAAGCCAACATTAGAGGGAGTTTGATGTGATGAAGGATTTGAATGGGAAGGAAAGTAAAAAGGGAAAAGAGAGAATTTTTAGGATTTGGTGAGATGTCTTGGGGAACAATATGGATTTGGAAAGGGTCTTCTATAGAAGTAGAGTTGGTAGGGCATAAACCACCTAAGGATGATGGTGAAAAACTATTGTTTCAAAATAGGTAGTCTTGAGTAAGGTGCCAATACCAGCGGCAATAGAAATGAACATTTAATTTGTTAAGATAGCTAATCTACTATTCAAATTAGAAACTAGGGGCAAAATTTAACCGTGTCTAGAAGTGTCTTGGTAAGGTTCATTTGAATGCAAACCTAGGGTTGAAAATACAAGTTGGCCTTCTTGTTAAAATTCTATTTTCCCTTAAGAACACCTACCCAACCAAGAGGTTATGTCATGCTTAAAAAGGTAGAATGCCAAGTTTAAGAATGGAAGCTTAACCCACATTGGTATTTTGATTTAGAGACTCATGGGTGAATGTCAAGGTCACATGCTTAGAAATAATATGTTTGTTCACAAATAATTTGCATGTTATATTAAAGGGTACAACATGGGCATGATCTTGGTTGATAAATATGTATGATACATACCCCTTATCTAGCCTACTAAATGACTGGTCACCCAAATTTTTTGTTCTCAATTCGTACAACTTCATTTAAAGAAATCCTATTCATATATAACACTATTAAAAAAGAAAATGATGATAATTTTTCTTTTTAATTAGGAATAACTTTACAATATCATTTGGGAGCGTGAATATGAATACTTTAGTTTTGCTTCATAATTGCCCAATTGCCAGAATATTTGAGGTTTTGGACATTCTTGGAAGTTCTATCATCATGATATATTAGAAGAAAAGATAAATGTCCATTTGGTTGAGCAGTTATTATTAGTGAGGTGTATTAGGACAGTGGATTGGAATGCGTAGAGAGCAAGTTTGACTAGGATTCGAAAATGTCAATATCAATCAAGATAGATAGTGCTTGAGATGAGCGCATATCCATTTTTTTATTCCCTTGGATTTGGTATTTTTTGCTATTCTACATTCCTTGTCTTTATTTTTCATGTTATATATCCTAAGTTATAACAAATGGTTGGGTTCATAGTTAGTTAACAAAGCAACTTCTGTGCCCTTGGAATGAGACATTGGGTTAGATTATGAGTGAATGATGTTAGGGTTTCAAAGCTCATTTAATTTATAATATCTATAGTAGAACTTGGTAGTCATCTTATATCATTCAAGTAGTCATCTTAGAAATATTATAATTTTTAATATTGCTTGTTAGTTTGGGTTACAACACAATTCCATGTTCTAATTTTTGGCCTTGTCTTATTAAGTATACACAACAAATTTGAAAAACTAATACAAGAAAACCCAAATATCTTGTTGTTTAAATTGACAATAGCATTCACTTAATAATTCATAAAATTAATTAAAAGGAAGTTCATAAAATACTTCATGAACACAACCACCATTGATGGGACATATTAATGCCATATTTTAGATACCCTAGGATAGCCTCTGCTAGGTCTGTTTTCCTTGTTTTATCATACTTGCTTCAAGAATTTATGCTCAGATTTGCTATTATGTGGCATTCTGCCACTAGACTTATGCTATGGTTAAACACACTTAATATGCTATACTTGGATGGATATGCTATGTTACTTACTTTGAAATTATAATTTTGTCTTTATGAGTAAATTAGATGTTTGAACATAAATAATGCATGTGTATTTTGGTTTTTATTACCATCAATGTCTTTATCCTTACATCTAAGTGCAACACATCAATATAGAAACCGTCATCTTGACCAAGTGAAACACGCCCATGTACTGGACGCCCGACCCGGTCTTGCAGCAGGTTCAAACGAAGAAACATTAAGCACAATGCCAACAAGTGGTTTCCAGGTGATCAAGGTGGAAACAGTCGAGAAAAGATTGAGGCAACCTAATGGATTCTCTGAATAAATCTAGGAGAGAGTGGGAAGTTAGATTTGTTGTCAAAAGCAACTCTTTCCTCTTTCTTGGACCTATTTTATTTCCAACTTTGTAGTTTTCCCTTTTTGTTGGTAGTATTGTAATAAAAGCTCCACCTATTTCTGTGGCGTGATCAGTTAGCAGTTAGATTTTTTTCTCTTTAAATAAATCCCCGCTCATGCGTGAGAAGGAGGGCGTTATAAGTTATATTTTCCATTCTGTTGTTTTACAGTTGTTACATGAATCTTGTACTTTCCTTTTTCAATCAATAGCAAATGAAGTGTTGATATTTAGTTTAGTATAATTGAGTTTGGATACTCACTCAAGGGGGTCCACTTGGTGAGGAATCCGTGTTAGTTAGTTAGAATCATTTAGATGTATTTTCAGTTTCCTACATCTTGGTATCATAATTCTGGTGTTAACACAGTTCTTGCAGCCCAAGCCGCAGGATAGTCTGATACTTCATGCAGCCAAAGTGGTAGAACTGTTGAGGCATTATAGTTGTGTTTTCAAGTCTTTGTATTCCTTCAACATCTTCACTTCCACATTTCCTTTCCAGTATTTTTTTCCTACAACAATAGACCAGTTTCCTTTCAAAGCAATTCATTTCTTGCAGCTATAAACTAGTTTCCCTTTCAAGCAATCTGTTTCCTGCATCCATAGTGTGGTCTGAGTAGAATCCTTGGGCATATATCTCGCTAACCCGTTTCAAAAACTACGTCCCTGGGTTGATAAATTAAATGAGTTTTTATAAAGGAGAATAGCTGCTCAGTAGGATGTCCAATCCCTGAGTCATGGTAAGAGCCTATTTTTTGATCCCTTAATAGAACCAATCATTTTTTGCACCCTTGTCAGGGACGGTGTCGAACCAAGTGTTCAACTCAACCATTTGTAGAATTTAATTCAAGCATGTACATTCCTTTCGAATAGAGTTCACTATCAAAGTCTTTCATTCCACCACCACAATTTTTCATTTAGATGCATGCATAGAAGAAGAAGAGATACTCGAGCAAGGTACTTGCCAAACTACCCCAACATTCGATTTGGAGATATCTTTGGACCAGAAGAAGAAGAAGAAGAGGAGGGTCAGTTCGTGGATGCAATTGTAAACCTTCCTATTTCAATGTCATTATCATCATCTTCAGAAGGTGATCCACTGAACTTTCACCTTCCCAAGGAGCAAACTAATTTTAATCCATTTGCAGAAGCCTTGGCCAATCTCAAAATCCAATACCTAGACAATCAAGAAGATAATCTGCTACCTCTAGTCATCTACCAACCACAAGGTCCACCTCAAGGTCCATCCAGGATGGAAAACCCTCCTACCTTTCTATTTCCCTTTACTGATCAGCATGATAATCACAACCTCAAGAATATTCCCTCTTTAGCCCTTCCAAAATTCTATGGCCTGGTAACTAAGGACCCAAATACCTTTCTTTTTGAATTTGATATCCTCTATCGTAGTTACAACTACACCATGGATGCCCATAGGCTCAAATTGTTTCCTGCAACTCTAAAAGAGTCTCCATTGAGATGGTTTGTGGGCTTAGGCCAAAATGTTGTCAATGATTGGAATGAAATGAAGATTGCATTCTTGACAAAGTATAAGGAGTACTATAGGGGAACTAATATGAGAGGGGATGACATCTTCAAGATGACACAAAAGGAAGATGAGAGTCTAGAGGATTATGTGTCAAGATTCTTGTTTAGCTTGCAGAAGAATACTCAACACCAGCTCAACCAGGAGTCACATAAACTTCTCTTTTTGAGGGGTATAAATGAAGGGTGAATGGAAGCCTTGGATCTCATGGCTGGTGGAGATATCACCCAATCTACATGGGAGGATATCAAGAAAATATGCCTCAATTACGTAGTAGTAGCTACTAAGAAGGGAAGAGGATATATGTCTATAACGGGCACAAATAATGGCACTGGAGCCTCTCGGATAAAAATAACACACCTATTGTCTGACTTCAAGAAGGACATTATCAATAACATGGCCACCTAGCTAGACACAATGCAAGCAAAAAAGAAGCATGAAAAGGCCGAAGCTATTCTAGAAAAATTCTGTCCACATTGTAGACAAAAGAAGAGAGATTGTCGATGCAAGTTGGTTGCTAATATGGAGATTGCACAACTACCCACTAATTATAAGCCAATTGAAGGAGATGATGAGGAAGTATTCTTTGTATCACAACGAAGACCATGGGCTCAAAGACAAGGTATTCCTCAGGACCCTCTTACATTTAATGATGCATTTTATAGTAGTCAATGGCAACCCCTTGTGAATAATCAATACTATCCCTAGAATAATTCACAACCTCAGTGACAAACTTACCCCAGTCCTCAATGGAAAAATCCCCAAGGGAATTGACAACAACCCCAAGGGAATTGGAAGCCTCCACAAGGCAATTGGCAGCAAATTAAGCAGTGGTGGGGAGGTTAGCAATGACCAAACCAACAACAGGGACTCCTACAACCACCACCTCAGCCTCAATTGCAAGCACTTCTGCCACCTCCTGCAGCCACTACAACACCCCCCAAGCCTACTCAACTCCCTTCCTAGCCTCAGCCAAATCCTAATAAATGGCCTCCAACACCTCAGCAAACTGTTTATGCAGCTGACCCAAACCAATACCCTGCCTACGTAATCAATGACATTCATTTGCGGTCAAGAACTACTCTGCCAACACCTCCTATTATCACTAAAGTACCTCAAGAAGAGTCTATTCCTCAAACTACTCCAGATGCCACTATAATAAACCCAACAATATTACCTGATAAAGTCCATCCAGCTCCACCTCCCTTTCCACAATGGTTGCAGAATGAAAATTCTAAGCATACTGATGATGCAGTCTTTGACATCCTTGACCAACTCAAGAACATTAGTGTTCAAATTCTGCTCTTTCAAGAAATAAAGGATGTCCCAACATATGGAAAGGCTATCAAGGAGGCCTTCTTTAAAAAGATAGGTTGTAAGCGAAAGGATCCCCAAATGGTCCATGTCCTAGGGAAACTTTCCAATATCATGCTTAGAAAAATATTTGTCCCAAATATGCCGACCTAGGTAGCCCAGTTGTCGAGGTTACCATCAATGGGATAGCCATTAAAACTGCTTTGATAGACTTAGGAGCTGCTATAAATGTAATGACTAAATACATCATGCAACAAATTAGAATCACTAACCTCTGGGAAACACCCACTATCCTGTAGCTTGCAGACAGTTCCACAGTCAAACTCGACGAGGTAGTGGATGATATAGTTGTTTATCTTGAAACTTGGTCTTATCCTGCAGACTTTATGATACTCTCACCGAAGTACACCTTGGGAGGCTACCCAATTATTCTTGGTCAACCTTGGTTGGCCACTACTGATGCCTATATAGGATGCCACTTAGGCGATATGACCATTCTAATGGTTAGCATACTAAGACATTAGCCTTGTACTTGCCTGCTCAACCACAAATGGAATTAACTTCACCAATTTAGCCTGATATTGGAGAAGAGGTTGAGGTAGTCAACTTAGTTTCCTAACTAATGATGTTAAAAAGGGATCCCATCTTGTAGCTATAGGAGGAGGACATGGTAATCACAAACATTTTGCACAACCAGTATGGCCCTGATTAAGATCCCATGTACTGTCTTAATCCCCATAACTATTCCATGGAAGCCTTGTACCCTGATTGCGAATTACCTCCATCTCCTGCAGCTGAGAAACTCTACCACCTATTGCTACCACACGAGGTCCAAGTAACTTCGTTAATGAATGCTTCTATGGTAGAACTCACAAAATGGTTGGAAGTCTGCCTTGGCCATTGCTTGAATATCAATAGAGAACTTACCAACCAACATCAGATATCTTTGGCTAACCTGCTGAAAGACCATACCACAACTTTTGCATGGGACTATTTAGATATGAAAGACTTGGACCCTAAATTGTGTACTCATAAGATTTACCTAAAGGAAGACAAACCACCTATTAGGAAATTTTAGAGGCGTGTAAACCCTGCATTAAGAGAAATAGTGAAAAGAAAGTTGTAAAAACTACTTGATGTCGGTTTCATCTATCCCATCTCTGACAGTTAGTGGGTCTCGCCATTGGTCATTCTTCCCAAAAAAAGGAGGAAAATGGTGAGTATGTTTCGACTATAGGGAACTGAACAATGTAACCAAGAAGAACCATTTTCCACTCCTATTTATTGACCAAGTCCTCGACTCCTTAGTAAGGAAACATTATTTTTCTTTCCTGGATGGATAAAATGGATACAACCAGATCACAATTCTTCCTAAAGATCAAGAGATGAACACATTCACTTGTCCCTAGGGAACATTTTATTACTCAGTCTTTCCTTTCAGCCTCTATATTACTCCAACTACATTGCAGTGAGCAGTTAATAGTATTTTCGCTGATATCTCACATGATTGTATGGAAATATATATGGACGACTTCACCACTTATAGGGAAACCTATGAAGAGGCATTGGAAAACTTGGGAAAAGTTCTTACCAGGTGTGAGGAGAATAATTTGTCCCTCAATAGTGAGAAATGCTTCATGATGATGCAGGAAGGTGCTATGTTAGATCATTACATCTTTGCTAAAGGAATTGAGGTGGACCCGGCTAGAATTGAGGTCATAATGAATCTGCCTATGCCAGCAAAACATAAGGATGTCTGAAGCTTTCTAGGGCATGCTGGTTACTATCAGCGGTTTATTAAGAACTTTAGTAAAATGGAAGGTACCATGTATTCCCTGCTCACTAAGGATTCTAAATTTTTATGGATAACAGCTTGTGAAGAATCCTTCCTATAGCTGAAGTTTGTTCTTACTCAGGCACCCATTCTCTAAGGGCCTAATTGGAAATTATCATTCCACATCCATACTAATGCATCTGATCATGATGTAGGAGCTGTCTTAGGACAAAAAGAAGGAACTGTAGAGCATGCCATCTACTTCATAAGAAAAAATTTGCAGGGTGCATAGCTGAACTACAGAGTCAGAAGGAAATTTTGGTTGTCATATATGCGTTGAACAAGTTTCGCCACTACATCACTGGTTACCAAATATTTGTGCATACTGATCATGCAGCCATCAAGTATCTAAAAAAAAGTATTCTATCATAGGAAGGATCACTAGATGGCTCTTGTTGCTACAAGAGTTTGACATCACAATAGTAGATAAATCAGGCAAAGCTAATGTAGTTGCTGACTTCCTTTCTAGGTTGTAGAATGCCGATGACCCACATGTCATCGATGACAGCTTTCTAGATGATCACTTGTTCTCTATTTCAGCCAATACCCCCTGGTATGTTGACATCGCCAACTACTTGGTCTCTCCAAAGGTACCTCCATACTTCTCACCAAAGGAAAAGCGACTGTTAATCGAGAAAAATTTCAAATTTTCTTGGGTGACCAATTGTCTCTTCTATACTAGACCTGATCAGATTCTTAGAAGGTGTGTCCGAGAAGATGAGACTTATGATATCCTACATGCCTGCCATGATGAACCCTGTAGCGGCCATTTTGCAGCAAAATGGACAACCATGAAGTTGCTCACTATTGGCTATTACTGGCCAACTTTGCATAAGGATGCAACCAATTACACCTGCAAGTGTGATAAATGTCAACTAATGGGCTACCCAACCAAGTCTGATGAAATGCCTCTGTTCCCTCAAGTAGTAGTTACTCCATTTGATAAATGGGGATTAGATTTTGTGGGGCCCATTAAACCCCCATCAAATGATAACTCCTACATTATGGTCTACACTAACTATGTAACTAAATGGGTGGAAGTACGAGCTATGAAACATGCAAGAGACAAAAGGGTTGCTGAGTTTTTATATGAATAAATATTTACCATGTATGGTATCCCACGAGAACTGGTCATGGATCAGGGTGCTCAGTTCACTTCTACTTTGATCATTGTTCTGATGAATGAGTACAACATTCGCCACATAGATTCTAGTCCATATCACCCCCAGGTGAATGGTCAAGCAGAGATCACCAACAAAGAGATTGAAGCTATACTGACTAAGATAGTTTAGTTGCACAAGAAGGACTGGAGTAGTAGATTGCAGGAAGCTGTGTGGGCATACCACACAACATGGAAAACACCAACAGATTTTACACCCTTTGAGTTGGTGTATGGAAAGACTGCTGGAATGCCCATTAAGTTTGAACATAAAACCCTACGAACAACATTACAACTCAACTTGGATCTTTCTGCAGCTTAAAGAGAAAGGCTCCTGCCGCTCAATCATCTGGATGAGATGAGAAAAACATCCCTATAGAACACAGAGTTAGTTCAAATGCAAAGAAAGATGTGGCACAACTCACATATTTAGAATAAAAGGTTTGTTGCTGGTGACTGCGTACATTTATATGATTTACGGTTTCAAGATAATCAAGGTAAGCTCACTACTCGTTGGCTTGGTCTCTATGAGGTCAAAATTTTTTTTGCTAACGATGTAGTCCAATTTTCTACAATCGACCCTTTGCGTTTCAAGTTATTGGTTAATGGTCACAAACTTTGTCTATACCATAACCCAACCACTAAGGTTGAGTTCCTATGGCAATTTGAGATTTCTCCTGTCTTTGATGAACCTCCTGCAGCCGATGGACCTCCTCCAGCTAAAGACTTTCCTGCATCATAAATGTAGTCATAATATTTTTTTTTGTTTCCCACAAAAATATATTTTTTCGTAATAAAGCCGTCATGACATCATATTACATCACCTTTTTTTGCCATATTCATTCATTCGTCACATCATCACTATGCCACACATTACTTTTTGCTTCACCCACATCACCTGATCTTTCTGGATTCAGACATTTAAATGTTTTTATACTCTAAGATATGCATTCATTTATTGTTTGAAAAACATTTTACTTCATTTGACATTATTATCCATTGCATCGTAATTAATTTAGTGATTCAACCAAGTACTGCTGTACTTCCAAACCAAGCATGTACAGACACCTGTCACCTTTTTGTAGGGGGCAGTTCGTTAAGTTGTGTATTGTAATAATTAGTCTCGCTTAAGCTGTACTACGTACTCATTTCAACTAGTTGATGTGACAACCCAACACATACAAAATTCCCTGATAAGCCTTGTTTTTAAAATTCAAGTTTCTAGCTCCAGTTTTCAAAAATTTTCAAATTACCTCTGTCATTTGCCCATATTACCCATTAAATGAGCTAGAAATCTCACCGGGTTGATCATCTAGCCCTGATTTAGAAAAATACAGGGTGAAGAACATTAGGAATACCAGAGGGAAAAATTGTTGGAAGGCAGTTAGAGGTGCAGGCACTCAAAGTTTTTAAGGTTACAAAATTTATCAATAGAAGAATGGGTGGGAAACCCATACAATATGAACTAGGGAATCATTCATCCCTGTTATCGGACCAGCCTAGCATCCAAGTCTTTAACCGGCTAGGCTGGCTTACATATTTTGTCAGGTTATGTGGTTATGGCGAGGCTGTAACACTGGAATTTTTGCGGACCTATAGCAATAGGGTTGCCTACATGAAAGGGTTGCAAGTGAAGGCTTCTGAGACATGAATTATGAAAGTTTATAGACTTCCTACCACTTTAGAAGCCTTCCCACATGAGCACGATGCACGGATAGCCGAAGCTGAATTCTCTTTACCCACAAACACTAGACTGGAATGCATTAAACAAGGTACCAAAAGAAAATCTATTCCAGGTGATTACCCATAGTTAGCAATTCATATTATAAGGTATATTACTTGTGAGGGACGGTTTTCTTACTTACATGCCAAACATTTTAAGTTTTTGAGTCACTTGCGACATGACCGCCTAGTAAATGTACCCAATTTTCTTTACTCTTTGTTGAATATGAGTTCTGAGGAAGTCATGAAGGGGAAGAAAAATGCGACCACCCACAATGGGTTGATAAGACTCTTGGTGGAAATATCTTTGTGAGATATCTCTCCTATGAGCTGGGATGAGTTTATCGCAGCACCCCATGTATAATTACACAGTGAAGGGCCATGACCCGTAATTCAAGAAGAGCAGGGAAATGTACCTGATGAGGTCATTTCTAAAATTTTTGAATCTACTATTCCAGAAGAGTCTCACAAAAACCATTCTCCTTTGGGAGCTAAAACAAAGACTATGGCATCTGATAATCCAAACCCTATTCTAGGGGTAGTGAAACCGAGGTTTCCACAGATTTCCAGAATCCAAGGGTAGAACAGAGTGCCCAGAAGAAAGAAAAGGGCAAAGAAAAAATGTCCAAAGATGTGATGGAAGAAACCCATGTTTCACCTGTAAATCTGATTTCTCCTACAACCATTCCTATCAAAAAGCAAAGAACCTCACAGAAGTGCCCTGCAGGGCCTGTGACACTACTCCACAACAAAGTGTTCATTTGAACACACAACAAACATAAATGGACTCACCTATGATGATTGGTTCATCTGCTAATGATTATATTGAAGAATCCTTGAAGGAGAAAGCACAAGTAGATATCCCACTCGCAAAGTGTCATGACATAATGGAAGAGGATCCTACAACCAAGAAACCAAACAAAGAAATAGAGCACACAGAGACAGAAAAAAGAAGTAGACAATATCCCTTCTTCTCAGCAAGAAGATGTTCAAGGGAATGATTCCCTAGTACCAACCTCTGATGACTTAGCAGTTGATGTAAAGGAAGCAGTAAAGAAAGAAAAAAGAGAAGGTCCCATAAAGAAAGAAAGAACATGTAATAATCCAAACCCTCTCCATTGACTATTTTACACAAATGCAATATGAAAAGTCAATGTGGGAATTGGAAAGAGATAAATTGAAAAAGGAAATAGGAAGAAAACAATAGGAAATACAACTTTTGCAAGGAAAATTAGATTCGGTCATAGAATTAATTCCTCAACTCATAGAATGTAGACCACCTCCTAGGGTCTATGTGTTGTGTTTAAAAGAAGAGTTTTTAATGTTTAAACTACTGAGGATTCTTAGAGATTTACGCATAGGCATAAGCTCACCATAGGAATTCATGGCTGCATATGAAGGGTCATCAGACTGTATTAGGAATTTATTATGTGAGATTTATTTTCATAATTATGTTGTTCCCTTCAATACCAACTGGAACCCTTTGCTATTTGTTGGTGACACTCACATGTCTGCTTTTCTTTCTTGGTCTAGAAATGAAATAAACTATAGGGAACAATTGAGTAAATACAGGGGAGTTGAGAAGTCTATTACACTTCCCTTATGTCCAGAAAGTGGCTCTCCCCAAATGTTATATTGTGACTGGATGGAAATATTATATAGACTACAAGACTCGACACATAGAGATAGGATCCTAGGCAATTGAGAAGAGGTTTTTGCATAACTTGAGAGACTCTCATTGGCAGAAGGAAATGGGGCAGCAGAAGGACTAAGGCAAAGATGGGACAAGTTAACAATGACATTAAAGAAGGATGAACCTCATAGTCTCATCAATCTTCAAGCTGCAATACAATGATTTCAGTGGTATATACACCTAGGATGACAACCACGACCTTAGAGATGGCTACCTCTTACCTTCTAGCCTCCTCTTCCCCTATGGTCGTTATACATCTGTGTGGACAATGAGGTGGATGAATAGTTGGAGCTGAGTCGATGTATCAAAGTGAAGCAGACAAATGGATTCTACTAGCGTGCGGGCACCTGTATGATTGGAGAGACTCAGGAAGGGGATCTCTAGGTGCTTGCAAAGATCCAGAATGTCTCAGTGCCTGAGGATCGACACTAGTCTTCGTAGGGGGAAAAATGATGGGACATACTAATGCCATATTTTAGATACCCTAGGATAGTCTATGCTAGGTCCTTTTTCCTTGTTTTATCATACTTGCTTGAAGATTTTATGCTTAGTTTTTTTATTATGTGGCATTCTGTCACTAGACTTATGCTATGGTTAAACACATTTAATATGCTATACTTGGATGGATATGCTATGTTACTTACTTATAAATTATAATTATGTCTTTATTAGTAAATTAGTTGTTTCAACATAAATAACGCATGTGTGTTTTGGTGTTCATTACGATCAATGTATTTATCCTAACATCTGAGTGCAGCACATCAATATAGAAACTGTCATCTTGACCAGGTGAAACACACCCATGCGCTAGACACCCACCTGATCTTTCAACATGTTCAAACAAAGAAACATTAAGCGCAACACCAGCAAGTGGTTTATGGGTGATCAAGGTGGCAACAGTCGAGCAAAGATCGAGGCAATGTAATGAATTCTCTTTAGAAATCTAGGAGAGAGTGGGAAGTTAGATCTATTGTCAAAATCAACTCTTTCCTCTTTCTTGGACATATTATATTTCTAGCTTTATATTTTTCCCTTTCTGTTGGTAGTATGGTAATAAAAGCTCTGCCTATTTCTGTGGCATGATTAGTTAGCAGTTAGATGTTTTTCTCTTTAAATAAAGACCCACTCCAATGTGAGAAGGAGGGCATTATCAGTTATTTTCCATTATTTTGTTTTATAGTTGTTACATGAATCTTGTACTTTCCTTTTTTAATCAATAGAAAATAAAGTGTTGATATTTAGTTTAGTATAATTGAGTTTGGATACTCACTCAAGGGGGCCCACTTGGTGAGGAATTTGTGTTAGTTAGTTAGAATCATTTGCATTTAGTTTCAGTTTCCTACATCTTGGTATCGCAATTTTGGTATTAACACAGTTCCTGCAGCCAAAGCCGCAGGATAGTCTGATACTTCATGCAGCCAAAGTGGCAGAATTGTTGAGGCATTATAGTTGTGTTTTCAAGTCTTTGTATTCCTTCAATATATTCACTTCTGTATTTCCTTCTAGTATTTGTTTCCTCTAGCAATAGACTAGTTTCCTTTAAAATCAATTCATTTCCTGCAGCTATAGACTAGTTTCCCTTTCAGGCAATTTGTTTCTTGCATCCATAGCGTGGTCTGAGTAGAATCCTTGGTGCATATATCTTGCTGACCCATTTCAAGTACTACATCCTTGGGTTGATAAATTAAATGAGATCTTATAAATGAGGATAGCTACTTAGTAGGATGTCTAATCCTTGAGTCATGGTAAGAGCCTAGTTTTTGATCCCTTAATAGAACCGATCAACCATTATTTCTATTATTTCTTCATTTAAAGCCTACAAATCAACTGCAAGTTCCAACTATAATGCTAGAACTTATACATATACAAATCTTACTATTCCAATAGCAATATGAGAAGAACAATAGACCATATTCTAAGATACAAGATATAAATATGCCAAATTTCTATCTATTTGAGATTGAAATACATTTTTTCTTAAACCCTCACATCCTTTAATGTATGCTTAGCATAATTTTGTTTTATTTAGTGGTTGACAATCATAAATATTTATAACATATGGAGTGAATTTTGAAAAAATGGCTTGATTATAATGTGAAAGTATATGATCATAAAGAAATATTTTAATTTTAAATTACATCTCTTTATAAAAATTAAAAGGGTTTGAGCATAATATAAACTGCTCTTGAAAGATGGAAACTAAATTTTCTAGCAATTATTTTAAATTTTATTAGTATATATAAGCCACTGTACAATTAAACCTAGGCAATATGTTGTTGATGACAATTATTCAATTGTGTATTGCCATTGATGTTTACACGAGTATAGTGATGTTTACACAAATGTCTAATCCTATCCGAGCACAGCCAGTTCATGCCAAGAACTCTCAGGCATTGAAGAGGACCAAAGTGATTTTTAGTTCTAATCGAGTTCATTCGGGCATTACAGTGTTGGTCGGGCGTTGAAGGATTTCAGTGTTGACCGAGTTAAACAGTTAGTGTTAGCCGACTAACAGTAGTTTATATTTTATGGATAATTGGCTATATGTAACCAACAAACTTGAGTTCTATTATTTATTTTAATGTGTGTGAAAGTGTATATGTTTATGACATGAAGAGTGAAGGCAAAATCAGATGGGATTCTGATTGAGGACAAAACGCATAGAATTGCAACAAAATATCCGACCAGTGAGGATCAAGTAATTAAATCTAGAATAGAGATCTGAATCAGCAAAGACAGTTGCTTATCAAAACATGTCAATCCATTGTTACTTTCTAACAATTGTAACAGTGATCAAAATCTCTTAACAGTCTTTTGTAAATCCTCTCTCAAGGTGACATTTCTACATTGAAGTGTTTGAAAACCTCTTACAAGGCCACTCCTTACAGGGGGATTAAATCCTCTAACAGGGTCACACCTAAAATTTTGTTATTGTAACCTTTAACAGGGTTGGCTCCTAACAGGGCTCACTTCAGAAGAGTGAAAAATAGTGACTAGTTGCAATTGGTGGTTTTTCCCATATTGGGTTTCCATGTTAAATCTTGGTGTTATCTATGTACATTTAATTTTATTTTTGGTTTATATTTATACAATTAATTACTAATGATAATCATAGTTAATATCTTAAAATTTTCTATGTTAACTGAGTGACAATAGAATATCTGTGTTAACCAAGCAACAGTGACAAATTTGTTAAAGAAATCTAAGGACTTGGATTTTTTTTGTGGTAACTGATTCACCCCTCCCCTCTCAGTTACTCAACTCATTTCCAACAATTGGTATCAGAGCTACAAGTGCTTAAAGGGAAGGTTTCAAGGCCTAAGCTAAAGATCAGAGGTGTCTTATAGAAGGGAGATCCTGAAGCTTAACAAAGACAATTTTGTTGCATGGCAAGATTTAATGAGGCTACATCTATCTACCATTGGAGATAATGGTTTAGAATTATTGGACCATAGGTATGTGGAACCACCAAGACCTTTGACTATGGATCAAATGATAGACATGAAGCATCATAACATAATGATGATTGATATAGCCTCTATACTCAACTATTCTGAATTTGTTAAAGTCAAGGACTGCCCTATTGCCTTTGATATGTGGAACAAATTACATGATATTTATGGGGGATATTTCAATGTAAAGAGAGCCAAAGAAGAAAGTTTATGAGGTCAATTTGATTAGATAAAAATGAAATAAGGAGAGGACATTACAAAATATAGTGAAAGAATCAAGAAAAGTGTTAGTGCCATCAGAGTTGTCAGTGGAGTAATTGAAGACACAATAGTGGTTAGTAAGGTATTGAGAACTTTAATTCCTATCTATGCAATCAGAGTTTCAGCTATTCAAGAGATGAGATGCAGTAATGGTATAACTCTAGAGGATTGGTTGGAAGACTCACAACCTTAGAGTTGGATAACTTTGACAATTACTCTCCTAATCTTAGCAATATTGAGTCTACATTCAAAGCTAAATTAAACCTTGGAAAGATGAAAGGAAAACAGATTGACAGTGATAGTGATGATAAAGATCTAAAAATCATTGAAGAATTACTTGCAAGGAGAGTTGCTAAAGGAAAAGGACAATACAAAGGAAGAATACCATTAATTTTCTTTTCATGTGATGAGGTTGGTCACATTGCTGCTAAGTGTTCAAACAAGGAAGACAAAGGTGAGAAAAAGTTCAACAAGTATAAAGGAAAGAAATATTTCACAAGCTACAAAAGCTACAAATACAAAGGTAAGAAATCTTGTTACATTGCTAAAGATTCTGATAGTGATGAAGATGAAGATGAAATGATTTATATTGCTATTAAGGATGAGTCAAATAATGTAGATAATGAAAAGACAACACTATATTCTAATATTAGCAAGAATGACACTTGGATAATTGATAGTGGTAAGACCAAGCTCCTGGATGGTAAGGGAAACCTAGTTGGAACTGGTAGACAAACAAAAGGTAATCTATTTTATCTTGATTTCAATGAAAGTTCATGTTTTATTGCACAAGTAGAAGAAACCTGGTTATGGCATAAAAGGTTATGTCATGTGAACTTTGATAACTAGGTTAACATAAGAAAGAAAAAAAGAGTAAGAGGAATTCCTATTATGAAGAAACCTGAATTAGCAATATGAAAACAATGTAAAATTGGGAAGATGGGAAAAACCAGCTTCAAGAGAAAGAATTACAATACAAAAGAAGTTTTGGAATTGGTACATACTGATTTATGTGGACCAATTGGAAAAACAAGTTACACATGTGAGAAGTATTTCATTCTATTTATGGATGATCATTCTAGAATGATGACTGTTATGTTTCTCAAAGAAAAATCCGAAGCCTTTCAGAAATTCAAATGGTACCTAGCCAGAGTGGAAAAAGAAACAGGAAAGAAACTTAAATGCTTAAGATTTGACAGAGGAGGAGAATTCATCTCTAATGAATTCAATGAATTCTACAATGAAAGAGGAATTAAAAGACAAGTATCTACCCCAGGTACTCCACAGCAGAATGGTATGGGAGAGAGAAGGAACAAATCCATTATGAATTGTGCAAGAACCTTGATGATTGAAAATAATTTTTCTACCAAATACTGGAAGTCATCAACACTGCAATTCACACCTTGAACCGAGTTCAACTGAAGAAAGGTACTTAGAAGACACCTTTTGAATTATTGTATGGATATAAACCTAATGTTCATTATTTCAAAGTATTTGGAAGTAAATGTTACATCTTGAAGGAAGCAAGAAATGGAAAATTTGATGTAAAAGGTGATGAAGGTATATTCCTAGGCTACTACTGTAAAAGAAAAGCATATAAATGTTTGAATCTTTCTACTCATAAAGTCATAGAAAGTGTGCATGTAAGGATTGATAAGTTTACAGAAAGAGGTGAAGAATGGAACAATAAAGAACCTTAGGATTACAAAAAATTTATATATTATGAACCTGATACTATACCTAAGACACAAGCAATGGTGATTGGACAACATCCCTATCAACCATTAAATTCATCTACACAAACTCAAATAGTTCAACTTGAGTTGCAACCCAAGCTACTGGTAGAGGAAACCAAGTCACAAACTGAAGAGAATGAGTCATAGACAGAGGGAACCAAGTCACAGAAAGAGGCACCCGAGTCTCAATAGAGGTGCTCGAGTCTCAGAAAGTGGAACCTGAGTATCAGACAGAAGAACAAAACATAGCTTTTGAGCATGGCGAACCTAGTGGAACAAGCCGAGAATCAAGAAGTAAGGATCCTGTACTTGCTAAATATGTCAGAAGGCATCATGCACCTGAAAAAATAATTGGAGATCAGACAGAAGGTGTAATGACAAGGAAAAAAATTAAAGGTACATGTTTTCTTAGTGAAATTAAACGTAGAACTAATAAATATGCATTGAATGATGAAAGCTGGATTGAAGCAATGAATGAAGAAATCGAGCAGATAGAATAGAAAAAACTTGGACTCTTGTACCTTGACCAAAAGATAAGAATGTGATTGGTACCAAGTGGGTTTTCAGAAACAAGATGAATGAAAAAGGAAAATTTTCCAGAAACAAGGCAAGATTAGTATGCAAAGGATATGCTCAAGAAGAGGGTATTGATTATGGATAAAATTTTTCTCCTATTGCAAGACTTGAAGGAGTCATAACTCTTCTGGCATATCCTACACATAAAGGATACAAGGTATATCAAATGGATGTAAAATATGCATTCTTGAATGGAATTCTTGAAGAAGAAGTCTATTTTGAGCAACCTGAAGGTTTTGTAGATCCTAACAAAATGAATATGGTTTGAAAATTACACAAAGCATTGTATGGACTGAAGCAAGCTCCTAGAGTCTGGTATGAAAGACTGCATGGTTACTTGATAAGAATTGGATTTCAAAGAACTAATGACAATAGTAGGTTGTATATCAAACAAGGACCTCAGAACAAGATACTATTAGAAGAAATATTTGTTGATGATATATTATTTACTGGATATGATGACTTATGCAAAGCATTCTCTGAAGCTATGAGTAAGGAATTTGAAATGTCTATGTTTGATGAAATCAAATTCTTTGTTGGTTTACAAGTTTATCAGATGAAGGATGGTATCTACATTACCAAGTCTAAATACATCAAAGAGATACTGAAGAAATTTGGAATGGAAGACTCTAGACCAGTTGGAACACCTATGCCTACTGGACATAATTTTTCTAAGGATGATGATTCAAAGGAAGTAAACTAGACTACCTACAGATCCATGATTGGTAAACTTCAATATGTTGTTCACACCATACCTGATATTCCATTAGCAGTTGGTATTGTTGCAAGGTTTTCAGCTAATCACAGAGAGAATCATTTGATGGCTATCAAAAGGATTCTAATATATCTTAAGGGTACTGAAGATTATGGATTATGGTATAAGAAAGGAGGAAACTTTGATTTGAAGACTTGAACTAATTCTGATTGAGCTGGAAGTGTTGATTACAGAAAGAGCACAAGTGGTGGAACATTATTTCTTGGAAAGAGGTTAGTCTCCTGGACAAGCAAGAAGCAAAAATTCATTTCTAAATCTACAATAGAAGTAGAGTATGTCGCTATAGCAGTGAATTGTTCAAAAATCATATGGTTTAAACAACTATTGTCAGGTATGAAGGTAGAAATCATAGAACCAATTATTATCTACTATGACAACACCAGTGCTATTAACATCTCAAAGAACCCTATGATTCATACTAAGACTCAAAATATTGCAATAAAGTATCATTTCTTGAGAGAATTGGTTCATGACAAGGAAGTAAGATTGGAATACGTGAATACTAAAGAACAAATTGCAGACATATTCACAAAACCATTACCTAAGGATGCATTTTTGTATCTTAGAGGAAAGCTAGGGGTAATTCCCCTAACTAAGGCTCACTAAAACACAATTTAGTGATGCATCAACTAAGCTACAGAATATACTTAACATGTTGATGTAGGTATTTAGAGCTTATTGCATATGAATCAGTATAGACATGTACATTACAACTTCATTGGATATGTCAGTTGGTGTCTTTGGAATTGATTGTCAAAGAGGGAGAGATTACTGATGTCATAAAGATTATTGATGGAGAGATTGATGATAGAGGGAGAACTTTATCGGAAACATAGATTAATGTAAGAGGGATAAATTTGTATTTCATTGATTGTGAAGATAGAGGGGGATTTTGGATGAGAATCAGAATAAAGCTAAAGACATTAATAAAATTTGATGAGAATCAGAATGAAGCTAAGGACATTAATAAAAATTTCATTCTTATGTCTGATGCTCTATAATTCTTTGTATTATGACATGTTGTGTTTCCGTCAATACCAAAGAGGGAGATTGTTGATGATAATTATTCAATTATGTATTGTCATTGATGTTTACACAAGTATAGTGACATTTACACAAATGTCTAATCCTATCCGGGCACAATTGGTTCATGCCAAGCACTCTCGGGAATTGAAGATGACCAAAGTGATTTTCAGTTCTAACCAAATTCACTCAGGCATTATAGTGTTGGTCGGGCATGTAAGGCTTTCAGTGTTGACCGAGTTAAATAGTTAGTGTTAGCTGACTAACAGTAGTTTATATTTTATGGATAATTGGCTATATGCAGTCGATAGACATGAGTTATGCTATTTATTTGGAAGGATATTAAGGCCAACTTGACAAGGCTTATCATATATATATATAAGGTCAAGTTTGGATTGAATGTGTGTGAAAGTGTATATGTTTATGACATGAAGAGTGAAGGAAAAATCAGATGGGATTCTGATTGAGGACAGAACACAAAGACTGCAAAAGAATATTTGATTAGTGAGGATCAAGTAATTAAATCTAGAACATAGATCTGAATCAACAAAGGTAGTTGCTTACCAAAATAGGTCAATCCATTTTTACTTTTTAACAATGGTAATGATGACATTAATTTTCCATTATTATGCAAACAACACTTTCGGTAAGCATACATTGAAAGACAGGACAAATAACAAACCAAAAATTAGATATAAAGAGATCACCAAAAAATGACTAAGTACAAAGAGAACCGACGACACAACTTTGTGTGTACACTGAAATTGCAAAGAAGAAGGATAAATAGGAACCCGACAGAGGAACCTGACATGTAGGATATAGTGAAAACTAAGAGATAGTTAAATAGAAAACTGAGAGAACAAAACTGAAAGACAGTCAACTGATTTAAGAAGCATAACCAACCGCCAGGAACCGAGAATCAGTTGCAACCCGCAAAAAGTGGATTTGACTTCCACGTCAGATAAAGTAGTCTTATTCTATTTATAGAATCTTGATTTGTTTTTAAATCCATTTCTTTATGGACAAGAAACATGAATGTAAGTGCTTTAATCAGTCTAACTGATTTAAAACACATAGACTAGGAGATCTAGGTAAAATTTGTAAACCTGATCTTAGAGTTAACATTATTTTTTCGTGAAACTTGATGATGTCAATCCATCTTATAAATAGATGATGAAATAATTTATTATACAAGGATGTGAATATAGAAGAGAGGATGAATGAAGCCTACAAGCACATCTATGGATCAGATTGAAAGTTTCAAGAACCAGAACAACAAAAGGTGAATTTGGTTAGAAAGAACCAAGAACAGAGGCTACCGAGAATCACAGGTATTACTCAATCACATTAGGTGATAATATTATTCATGTAAAATTAAATAGATCTGTATCAAAAATAGGAGACTACATTTACCATGTCAAATTGTAATTTGCTAGCATTCTAACAAGTGGAGCAAAGTGTAAAAATCCTTTCAAGGAAGGTGGATTTAACAGTCCAACTACAAATCTCTTAACCGAGTGCACACTCAATAGTGTTGCTAAAGCTCTTAACTGAGTAGAATTTAACAGGTCTCCACATATACTCTTAACTAGGTAGATCATCAGAAGTGATCAAATTGTAAGCCTTAACCGACCCCTTGCAGTCTGCAGATAGTGAATATTTTGTGGGTGTCATCCCCACCACAATTTTTACTTCCTAACAAGAGTTTTCTGCGATATCACATCTTGTGTTATGTGTCAATTACTTTCATGAATATTTCTATGAATGTTCACATGTATGTTAATGTTATGAATTGATATAACTCACATCAAGCTAATATAGATTAGATGAATGGATGTATAATTGATTACACAAATGTTAATTAATAAAAGGATACATAAGTTTTAGTGGTACTGTTTCACCCCTCCCCTCTAAGTACACACTTCCCATTAATTCCAACAATTGGTATCAGAGCTAAGTCTCTTCTTTGAAAAATCTTAAAGGCTTAAGAGAAAAGATCATATAATGGAGAAGTACAGACTCAACAAGAATATTGAAAATAAGAAGCTAGAAATTTAGATGTTCTATGAGCAATATAAAGAAGCTAGAATCAACATGAGACAACTTTTAGATGAAAGAAAGACTATGACATCTCACTGTAATGAGACAAATTATCATGAGGAAGAGATACCAGATTTCTTTGAGTCTTCAGGATCAACTACAAGCAAAGCATCAGATACATCAGAAGAAAACATCACAAGCCTAACTGAAATCAATCAACATCTGGATGGACAAGTTAAATATCTGCAAATCAGTCAAGAGACATAGATGGTAAGGATGATTGATGTCATGAACAATGCTAGACAAGTTGACCAAGAAAGAACACTAGCTATGATAGAAGAAAGATAACAGAAAAGCTGCAAGAAAAGGAGTCTGAAATACAAAGACTTATAGAGCATCACCATGAGATTACAAATCAGATTATTCTTATGAGTCGAGGAAAGAAAAATAAATGTTGAACTCATTGAAAGAATAGAAGCTATCAGTGAGCTAAGGGATGAAAATGAAAATTTGAAACATGAGGTAAGAATTCAACAACAACATAATGAAATTATCAAGAAAGCTGAAGAAAGCAATAAAAGAATGGATGATTTTCTTGAAGGACAACGAAGAGTCAACAACAACACAGTTCGAGGTTTTACCGAGAATGGAGAATCATCAAATCAAACTGATCCAAAGAATGTCTATACAAATTCAAGACCAAGAAAGCTTACATACAATCATTATGGAAAGCAAGGCCATACATCAAATATATGCAGAGGCAAAATGAAAGGTATTCCTAAATCTACATCTTCATTCATAGGATTTTGTTATAAATGTAACAAGAAAGGACATAAAGCATATGAATGTAAGTCTGAGATGAAACAACCAAAGAAGGAAACCTATAATGGACAAATACTGTCCTACTTGCAAAATGAATGGGAACACAACTCTTGAATTCTGGAAAAAGAAAAGGCAAGCATGGAAGCCTAAAGGTCAAGAAACTCCCTATCAAATGAAAGAGTCGGTAACCAGTATGTATGGGATTACAAAATTTGGATAAATTGTACAACATGTGGAAGATTTGGTCACATTGCTACAAACTGTATGAGATAGTGGACTAGAAAATATAGAGGCTGGACTAACCCCAGAATGACATGCTTACACTGTCATAAAGTTGGTCATCTCAAGAAAGATTGCAGAGACCGAATGACAGATACCAGAAAATATCCCAATGGAAATACCATTGAAGACATCCAGAGAGAAAGAGACAAAATGTGGAGAAAAGCTTCAAACAATGATGAAGCTGGACCAAGAAATTCAAATGGTGACACCCCATCCAATGGATCTGGTGACATCACCACTCCCACCTAAGTAGAACAAGTAAGTTTGGAAATGCATTGCCCCAAGTTATTATTTTACATCAATTCCATAATATGTTGATAAAATGCCAAATTAGCATAAGTAAAGATGCATCATGGTAATACTTGTTAAAATCTGTGATAACCATGATATCGGGCATACATACCAAAATCTGTCAGTATACACTCAAAGATGAGACTGCCTACACTTACTGAGAAGCGTTGGTTAAAAGAAAATTTGCCAGTGTAAACCAAGCCTCGTCGGTAACCAAGCAAAGTGAACAAGTTGTTTGCAATACCAAAAATTGTCGGTAAAAGCAAAAGGTATAACAATTGCCCCGAAACGTCATGTGTTCAGTGAAGGAAAATTGAAGTCTTAACCGATGAACTCTGTCTTCACACACCGAGGAGTTGGTAAGCATTAATGACATGCCTTTTAGAGAAAACCACTATAAAAAGGTGACTGGTCGGTCTCATTGTTCACCATGACTAGAGCAGAGCGACAAGAGAAATTTTTGAGCAGAAAGTGACAGGATCACAGAGAGACCACAAATCAACCACCAACACTCCAAAGAAAATCAGGAACACCAGTTGGTGTATACAATAAGCTCTACGACCACCGCCAACTCTATTTCATGCATTTCACAAAAAGCCCTAAATATGAAAAATGGCCACGACATCAAGAACTGTGAAATTGAAGAACACCAAGAAGGATGAGTTCAAGCTCATCAAGAATTCGGCAAGTGAGGAACCAAACTAAAATATTCACCTTGAGGTTTCCTCACAACCCGACGATGCTGGAGAATTCTCACGAATACTAGCTAGGGTTTTGCTCGTCGAGGATTTTTGAGCATTTATACACTACAAGATTGCAGAAATAGGTGATTCAGAGGTTGAACAAGCTTATGTGAAGCTATGCAATGAAGATGGAACTTTGAAAGATGAGCATACACATATAGAAGTGAAAGGGCTCACTAATGCCTTGTTATTCCCAAAGGTCTTCAAAACCTAGTGGATTCAGTTAGTACTGCACCAAATGTACAATCATAAACTTTGGCTATATGAACCAAAGATGATAACCTGAGATGATATCCATGCTGTCACCGGTTACCCTATAACCGAGAAGGTAAAAGAACTGAAGCATCCACCAAAGGCTGAGACTAAAAAGATTACAGGAGCCAAATGGGATGGTAGAGGATTGAAGGTTTCCACTGTAACCGATGATGAGATGAAATTCGGTGCATGCGTTCTAGGCTACAAATTATTTCAAGCCAGCAAGATGAACAACATAGCATCCGGTGCAGTAGATACAACATACAAGATTGTGAAGAAGGGAACACAGTTGGACTTATCTGAACATCTACTGAACTAGTTAGAGGATAATTTGAAGACTATAAGGAATGCGAAGTCAAACACATGTAAGTTTGGCTCACTCATAATGTGCATTTTCTTCTACTTTCAAGAAACATTCCCATTGGTAGGAGATGTGAAATGGGATAGCACAAAACAAGTCACCATGCAGATCAGTGAACATATAGCCTCACTGGGAGATAATTTTGAGATAGTCATGGATGAATACTTTACCGTATTCAAAGACTGAATGCAAAAGAGGGTAAGGATCCCCAAACAACTCATTGATAAGTATAAAGATGAATTATGTTTCATGGTTGATATAGACCAAACTTATATCAAGCCTGCTGTACTAAGGACAACATGGATTCAACCATTAGAATATGCGATAAACATTGATCTTGCATCTAAAGAAATTGATGCCTTGTTAAATGAACCACTAGATAAGAAACAACCTAATTTTGGAACTTATGAGGAGGCCAAAACAAGAATAAAATATGGCCTGGTTGTTAAGAAAATTGTCAGGAAAAAGGAAAAAATGGTAAAGAAACTCAAGAAGATACTGTTGGCAATAGAGGAAGAAACTGAGCAGGAGGAAGAAACTAAAAAGGAGGAAGAAACCAAAGGACAGCTACCTATCGGTGAAGCTAAAAAAAAGAATGACTCTGAGGCCACATAGTCAGATTCACCACCTCCTCCACCAACTAAGAAGCCAAGGACCACAGCTGCTTCTAAAACAAGAAGCCAAACATCTAAGGATTCAACTCCTTCACCTTTGAAGAAAGGAAAGGTAAGAACATACAAGAGGAAAGTGGCCACACCGAAGAGAGAGACAAAAAAGAGAGTAAGAAAGCTCATCAGAACCCGAGAAGATATTGAAGGCACTAAGAAAGATGAAGCTATAGAGGCAGAAAATGTCAAGGTTAAAGCTTCAAAAACTATTGATGACATTTGTAAATCTATTGCAAATTCAGGATCTATTACAGATTCTAAGATTAGAAGATGGTTGAAACTAGATCCAGAAGATCAGAACAAAGTTGAAGATGCCATCATAGCAAAAATGTACAAGTTCAAATATGTACCAATTTATTTTGAAAGAAATAATGTACCAAGGGAACTCTTGGACAGACTATACTCTAGATGGACAT
Source organism: Thuja plicata (assembly GCA_018584345.1). NCBI lineage: Eukaryota > Viridiplantae > Streptophyta > Pinopsida > Cupressales > Cupressaceae > Thuja > Thuja plicata. The sequence goes on along the minus strand of MU227833.1, from coordinate 807,350 downwards.
TTGCTTTGAAGAGTGAGAAGGAAATAAGAGAAAGAGTACTTATTAATCTCATACCTTCTGAATCCAAGAAAGAATCCATTGATGAAATGATAGAGAAACACAAAAAGGAGTTCTCACTGAAGTTGAGAGCCTACAAATTTATCAAAGGGAAGCTTATAGAGCTTGGACAGGAAAGCCATACGAAATAGTGTAAAATTCTAAACAGACCTATTAAGGAAGATAGCCCCGACAAAGACCTACAATAGAAAGATGTTGATAAGGCAACTCAAGAATAGATCTTAATAAAAGATATAGAAGATGATACATTTGTTGAGTTAGACAAGGAGGAAGAAGACACAACCGGAAACAAAATTATGGATGTTGTAGATGAGTCATGGCCTAACACCACAAATGAAAACATTTTGGATAACACTATCATTGAAATTACCGATGATCCAGTAGAGGAAGTAAATAAAGATGAAGATGTCAATATTACAAAGGACACAACCGATGAGAAAGACACAACAGTTGATACTGCACAGGTGAACATACTAGGAAACATGCCAATATTGATACAAGCTATCAATATTCTACAAGAAAAAGACAAGTCACCTAAAAAATATACTCCCAAGGATGCAAGGGAAGAGGAAAAGAAAGACAACACCGATGATTAGAAAGACATCATAGACACTCACACAGTAACCAATATTGATAAGGTTACAAGAGGAGATTCAAAACAAGCAGAGGCAGACACAACAAAGAAGGATGCAGAAACAAAGATAGATGAAGTACATAAGGACATCGATGAAGGAGATAAACCTAAAGATGGCACTCATGAGGAAACTAACAAAGGTGGTATCAAAAATTTGAAGGTTAATGTGGAGATGTCTACAAACACCCAACAAGATGAAACTGATACACAACAACAAAAAGAAGCACAACATGTAACTTCATCGAGCACAACTGACAAAGCCAAGAAATTGTAAATGGTTTTACATTCAAGTGCAACACAAAAGAAGAAGAAGAAATCCAAAAAGAATAAGTTGGAGGTCACTTTGGATGAAATCATTGAGATACCAAAGTGTGACCCAACCACACTTGATTATGAATCATTACAAGAATACGATGAAATATTCCAAAGGAAGGCATTAGAAGAGAAGCTGAGGAAACAAAACCGAGACTCAATGGTACTGGAAACAACTAGGGACATCTTGCACCAGATTGTTCCCGATGTTGATATTGATCAAAATAAGCCAATTCTTGATCAATTAGCCACTCTCACCGAAGCAATTACCACTCAAAATATTGATGTAGAGAAGGCAATTGAAGAGAGAGCTGAGTAGAAGTACCAACAAAAACTAACTGAGAACATCAACCAAGAAGTGGCAGTCAACAAGGTAAAGCTTTCAGAATTCATTACTGAATTAGATCCAATTATAACTGAAGCTATTTCCTTGATCCAACAACTAAGCACATTGGAAAATTTCACTAAAGAGAATAGTGAAAACATAACAAAGTTAGATGCACATTTAGCTATTAGTGCTCAAAGCTTAACCACTGATGGAAACAATGCAATTAATTTGCATTATGAGAAGATCATTAAAATAAAGAGGTTAAGGCAGGAATTATGGGAAGCAGAGACACACTTTAGGGAAGAAGTCACCAAGCTCCAAGCTCAACTTCTACCGAATTTAACACTGCTTCAACAACACATTAGTTTGGAAAGGCAACTTATTGCAACCCTCGAGATGTCTGTAGCAAACAACATTTATGATATGCATTCTAAGATCACAATCGAGCACATGGCTCTAGAGAACTTAAAGGAACAATGGGATAAAATGATGGAAGACATGAAGTCTTCACACTCCCACATTTTTGATAAGCTCTAAGGTATAGACCTTTTTCCTTAATATCAAAATAGGGGGAAAATGATATGTATTCAGATATCCAGATGGGAAAATGGTATATGGAAAATGATATATATATATATATGTATATTCATATGGGTAAAATAATATCTATAGATAGGCAAGAACTATACATAACTACCGAAAATAATGATATACCGGCATAGACATAGGGGGACTCATTAAATGACTAAGGATTATATATGTTGTATATACTTAACATTTTGTTAGTATTTTGCACATATCAGTTTTTGATACTAATGTTCTGATTAAGTAAAAACAGGTTTTTGATACTAATGTTAAAGTGGGAGATTGATGACATTAATTTTCCATTAGTATGCAAACAACACTTTTGGTAAGCATACACCAAAAAATAGGACAAAGAACAAACTGAAAATCAGATTCAAAGAGATCACCGAAAAATGACTAAGTACAAAGAGAACTGACGACACAACTTTGTGTGTACACCAAAATTGAAAAGAAGAAGGATAAAGAGGAACCCAATGTGCAGGATACAGTGCAAACCGAGAGACAGTTAAAGAGAAAACCAAGAGAACAAAACTGAAAGAGATTTAATTGATTTCAGAAGCATAACCAATCGTCAGGAACCGAGAATCAGTTGCAGCCCGCAAAAAGTGGATCTGACTTCCACATTAGATAAAGCAGTCTTATTCTATTTATAGAATCTTGATTTGTTTTTAAATCCATTTCTTTAGGGACAAGAAACATGAATGTAAGTTCTTTAATCAGTCTAACTGATTTAAAACACATAGACTAGGAGA
>MU227833.1:756433-794249 GCA_018584345.1 Thuja plicata | reverse complement strand
GGATTTTTATTTAATTTTTAATTTAATTCATTTCCTTTTTCAACAAATAAAGTGCTTTAAGTGGGGATTTTTATTTATTTAATTAAAAGAGGGGTTTTTCTTTCAACGAAATAAATTAGAAGAATTTTATTTAATTAAATGAGGGAAATTGAATTTAATTAAATAAGAGGAATTTAATTAAAAGGGAGATTAAATCTTTTAATTAAATAAGAGGAATTTTATTTAATTAAAAGAGAGATTAAATCTTTTAATTAGATAAAAATGGTCAAACCTTAGGAAATATTGAAATAATTGAATAATTGAATTAATTACAATTTGATCAAAGAAATTGATTTGAATTGAAATTGTTCCAAAGCATTGATTCAGAAATTTGATAAAATGATAAAATAATAAATGGGGCCCAAAGTCTAGGCGACCATTTTAGGGTGCATACACTACTCGGTTAAGAGACTTGATGCTTCAATGGTTAAACTAAAACATTAATGATTTGTTCATACATACAACTTGATTATAGATTTTCAGATCTATTGTAAGTGCATTACCTCTCTGATCAATATAATCAATTCTATACCTTTTCTCCACATTGTTCTGCTCTGTAATGTTGTCTCATTGTTCGTCGGTGTCTGTAGAATCTAGCTCTTTCCTCAACTTGTTGATTAGGTCTGAATGAAGACTTTATTCTCCTTCAGAATCTCTTTAGCATCTTCCATCTTTACTCTTCACCCCACACAATTCGTAATGAATTCGGTTTGTCTCTTTATAGACATGATTTACCTTTTCTTGGCTTTCTTGATTCTTGGAGTGATCCACAATTCTCGCCAATTAGATTTAAAGAAAACTCCAGTTTTATCTCAAAGAGATCTTCTTGCCAACTGGAAAAATTAGCTTAAAATTAATTTCTTGTCCTTGGCTTTATCTGGATGATTAAAACAATGATAAGTATTAGTTAAGTCTATCTTTAGCTCTTGACAGCTAAGCATTTTGTCATTTTCTGAACTCTCTGTTATGTCAGTCAACATTTCAGTTAGTCATCAGTGATAACTAACTGTTCTGTCAGTGTGACTTCAGTTTTCATCGGGATCTCCATCCTTGTCTTTTCTGTCGGGCAACACTGAAATTATGTCTGTCGGGATACACTATGTTTTTCTTGTGGGGCAACACTGCAAATTCGCTTATCGGTAATGCTGTGCATTTTCTCGTCGGGTAACATTGTGACTTTTCTCTTTTCCTCTGTATGTCGGTGTGCACTCTGTCAGTGTATACAGTCACTGTGTGAATACTTGACTTATAGGCATTACTAAAAGCATAGCCTTTGATTCATCAGCTTTTTAAAGTCTTTGACAGTATTTCCATGACCATACATATTATATCAAGTTGACATCAATGACAATGCAATACATTAACTGATTTAATGCCTTGCATGATCATCAACTTAACATCTTCAAATATTCAATCAGTTACATGTCATCAAAGCCTACGAGCACATCTATGGACCAGATTGAAAGTTTTAAGAATCAGAACAACAAAAGGTGAATTTGGTTAGCAAGAACAAAAAACAGAGGCTACCAAGAATCACAGGTATTACTCAATCACATTAGGTGATAATCTTATTCATGTAAACTTAAATGGATATGTATCATCAATAGGAGATTGCATTTACCAGGTCAAATTGTAATTTGCTATCGTTATAACAAGTGGCGAATAGTGTAAAAATACTTTCAAGGAAGGTGGATTTAATAGTCCAACTACAAATCTCTTAACCGAGTGCACACTCAATAGTGTTGCTAAAGATCTTAACCGAGTAGACTTTAACAGGTCTCCACAGATACTCTTAGGCGGTTAGATCATCAGAAGTGATCAAATTGTAAGCCTTAACCAACCCCTTCCAATTTGCAGATAGTGAAGATTTTATGGGTGTCATCCCCATCGTAGTTTTTACTTCCTAACAAGATTTTTCTGTGATATCACATCTTGTGTTATGTGTCAATTACTTTCATGAATGTTTCTATGAATGTTCACATGTATGTTAATGTTATGAATTGATATAACTCACATCAAGATAATATAGATCAGATGAATAGATGTACAATTGATTACACAAAGGTTAATTGATAAAAGGATACAAAAGTTTTAGAGGTACTGATTTACCCCTCCCATCTAAGTACACACTTCCCATTAATTCCAACAGGTAACAGTGATCAAAATCTCTTAACAAAGTAGACTTAACAATCTTTTTTAAATCCTCTCACAAGGTGACATTTCTACATTGAAGTATTTGAAGACCTCTTACAAGGCCACACCTTATCGGGTGATTAAATCCTCTAATAGGGTCACACCTAACAATGTGTTATTGTAACCTTTAACAGGGTTGGCTCCTAACAGGGCTCTCTTCAGAAGAGTGAAAAACAATGACTAGTTGCAATTGGTGGTTTTTCCCATATTGGATTTCCACGTTAAATCTTTGTGTTATCTGTGTACATTTCATTTTCTTTGTGGTTTATGTTTCTGCAATTAATTACTAATGATAATCACAGTTAATATCTTAAGATTTGCTATGTTAACCGAGTGATAGTAGAATATCTGTGTTAACAGAGCAACAGTGACAAATTTGTTTAAGACATTTAAGGGACTTGGATTTGTTTATGTTGTAACTGATTCAGCCCTCCCCTCTCAATTACTCAACTCATTTTGAACATATATAACTATGTTATTGCAAGTATATGATCTAAGAATTAAAAACTAATACATAAAATAATACCCTAAAATAATTGTAACAAACTTCACTTGATTGATTGCATACAAAATAATAGAAGATAGAACAACAAATCATTTCTGATATTTGTCTTGTTGTACGTTCTAAGATTTTATTAGGGTCATATTCAACTATCAATTGTGCTTTATTTATCTATATTGATTAGGTCTCTGAATTCATTATTTTGTAAATATACAATACTCACCTAGCCACCCCACAATACTTTTTTGTTGCATCTTTCCTTATGGAAAACTTTTGCACCCTCCTTAGTTTTGCATTTTCTTCCAGTATCATTATGTTTTATGATATTTCTTTGTACTCATTTGATAAATTATGGATATTTATTCAAAACCTAGTGAACCTAATCTTTCTACATCTCATGATAGTTCTCTTATCTATTCCTTTCTATATTAACCCTTCCTTTAAGAGATATTATTATGCACTTAATCAATCCACATGTTTCACCTACCTATACAATTTTTCATGATAAAATTACTTCTTTCATGACTATTTGTGTCTTTATTTATGGATAAACTCTTCATGATATATTTTCTTTAGGGTTGTCTATCTCTCATGCATGTCATATTATGAGATTTGTGGTCATTGCACTAAGATTATTTTTCTATAAATAGATTTATACTTAGTACAGATTAGTTATATTCACCTTCGCATGAGATTTATTTGTCCATAGAGGTCACAAAAGTCCTTCTCTTACATGTCTTTTGCCTCATGGTTTATTGACTGTATTATCCTAAAAAGTAAGCACCTGACTTGTGCTCATTTTAGGACCATTTTGTGCTTACTTTGGTGCATTTTTCTTTGGTAGGACCTCATATTACACTTAAATGCATACCCAATTCAAATATGGGTCCTTCCCTCCTTTAACTCAAGGTTGGCTCTCTCTTCTAGGTGTGATTTTTCCTTTTCCTCCAATCCCATAATTCACGTCCTTAGCTAGGGCCTTTCCATTTATTTTCTATTTTTGGGATCTACCCTAAAATCCTGGCTTCCTGCATTTTCCCTCCTACTTTTTCACACTTTCCCCAACATTCCCTAGGTTTTTGTGCAATTTCTACGTGAGACAAGTTAACTTATTGACTTGTCCCCTAGGGTATAATTTTAGATCTCAACTTTTTCCCAGGGTACAAGTCGGATCTCAACTTGTTCTTGGGATTTAGAACCCCGATCTATCCCAAGGCCTAATATGGGGATATTTTTCCAAGGGTTAGATGCGTGGTCAGCTTGGAATCGGTTTGGGCTCCAAAATTAGTATAAATGGAGGCCCCTTCCTCTCATTTTGACATCCATAAGACATCCACAATATATACACACACTCATGCGAGCTATCATACTTTTATTGTGCATTCAAAATTCAGTCCATGTGCAAGCATGCATCCATTGGTGAAGACATCCATTATCAATCATTCGAGAAAGTCAAGCATTTCAAGTCTTTATTCCCCTCATGCATGCAAGACATTTCCTTCCATAGATCTATCTTCTTTATCCATTGAATGCGAATAAAAAGGGTTTGACATCAAGGAAGGAGATCTACCTTCATCCAACTTCATTTCTACATTCTTCTTCCCTAATCACACATTGTGGCAAATTACAAGCATATACTACATGAGGTTTTGTCTTATATGATTTCCTTTTGGTTTTTGTGTTGAATCAAAACTATAGCATCAAAATTATTGATCACATTCTAATAGGTATTTGCATCTACATGGTATGATATAGTTCATTATTCAAATTTAATCTCTACTACATGACAACATATTTCTCCTTTATTTCATTTCATTTCAAGGTTGATTTCTAAACATGGGTTTGACGAAGGCAAATGTCTTTCTTCAAAATTATTTGTCATTATTCTGTGTGCAGGAATAGGTTTTGGGACTTTCAAATCCAGATCTAGGAAGTATAGGTGTAGACACAGGAACCCAAAAAGTTTCATTAGATTTGGATCTACTAGGAACAAGTCAACTTCTTGACTTGTTCCTAGGTACAAGTCAACTTCTTGACTTGTTCCTAGGTACAAGTCAACTTCTTGACTTGTTCCTAGGTACAAGTCAACTTCTTGACTTGTCCCTGCACTTTTTGGCTGAAAATTGCAGAAAAAAATGGGTACAAATATCATAATTCTAGTTCCAAAGTTGCAACAGGATCCAAACTTTTGGCGATAGTTAAATTCAAATCTGAAATCCAAATCTCCTCTTCTTTATTGAAGGTGCATTCATTCTTCCTCTTTTCTTGCATTTACTTTCATAGATCATAATTACTATCAACATCACATTTTATAAAAAAGGAATACCAAATCCCCTCTTGGCTGAAATCTTGCATTAGCACCCTTGTCCTTTTGATTGTGCTAATCAGATTTTCATTTAAGGGTTGGGTTTGTATTCCTAGTGTATTTTAGAACTTGGTGAGTGATCTACATCTTAGCATTGATCACCATTTTCTTCTATACATTTTGGTGAACCTGACGATTACATCACTATTCTAATTTAGTGTCTAGATCTGCTTATTTTCATTTCCAAGTCTATCACATTGTATCATTTTCATTCTAATTTTGGTGTTAGATTGCATTTCTATTTTGAGATTTAGTTGTATGTTGGTTAACATGGAACTCTCTAAATTGGATTGGTGTGCAATTACTTATGTCATTACATTCCTTCTTACTTATCTTAATCAAACACATGAAGTAAATCATGTATTCTTACATTTAATCATGTTTGTATTCCTTCATGGTATTATTTCATATTTCATAATGAGGTTAACTAATATATCTCTTCCTTGCAAGGCATATTTAAAGTCTATTATAAATGTTTCATGTGTATTTCTTCTTCAAATTTTAACAGTGCATGGAGTATATAGATAACATAAGGGTCTTTGTTAATGATCATAATGATAATCATAATCCTCCTAATTCTATTCCTCCCTCTCACAATATAACTCCTAATGATCGTGTCATGAGTACTACCTATCACAACCTTAAAAACATTATCCATGATCTGGATGTTATACATTTCCTAGATGATTTTATTCTTCACCACTTAAAAAGGATGAGCATGATGATATCCCCAAAGAGAACATTCCTACCTCTATTCCTCCTTATACAACACACACTCACAAACCTCAAGATGAATTACCTTCTCCGTTTACATTAATGGGTACTTACAACATGGGGTATACTATTACCACTCAACAAGGATAAAAATATTTAGGGCATGGTATTAATGAGTAAGGCATTAACAATCCTATTAATCTTCCTAAAAAATAGCATAGAGGTGGTGTAGGTATCATAACTCATGTTAATCCTTTACCATCCCCATCTCAACTAAAATCTCCTCTTGACATTTTTCTACCAAAACCAGCTATTGTCCTTCAGCCTTTTGATGACTTCTTAGTGTTAGCCAAAATAATTTATTGGAGGATTAGATATGATCCTAAGATTCAATTCCCACCTAGAAACTTTCCACCAAACCAAAGACCTATTAATGACAATTTCTTGTAGTTTTATCATCAAACTAATGAACATTCTCTTGATGACTATAAGAAGTTTAGACAATTTGTTGAAGATTTGGTTGGTAGATGTCTTCTTCATTTAACAATGGATCTTCTACATTTCCTCGATATCAAAGAAATACCTTAGAATCTTATTTTCCTATTATGTTTCTCCCCATCATGTAAACCCCTTTGCATAATGATCTCAATGTCATCATAATAGACAATGCCCTCTTCCTCTCTTAACCTAGGGTGCAAGAGGTCATTTTATTCCTTTTTTTAGGCATCCATTTTCTCCCTTGATTGACATATTTCTATAAAGATGTCCTTTTCAGCATGTGTTAGTTGTTCTACATAAGGATATTTACATCATGAGTTGCAATATTATTCTTTTCTTGAGAGCACATATTTTATACATGAGAAATCACTTTGGGAGATTAATGTGTCTTCCCTTTTCTCTTTTCTATGCATTCAATATCCCTTGTGGCCTTGCATCTCTTAGAGTATGATGTCCTCCTTTGCATGACTTTGTTTCCTTGACACCTTATGCTTGTAAGTCTTCATTTATTATAAAATATCTCACACTTAAGGTGGGTATTGGATTTTTTCTTTCTATCTCCTCCTTTCATAGGATCCATTATCTCTTTGTTGTTCATCTCTCTTGTAATTTTATGTCCTCCCATGTACAGACTTCTTGTGTAGGATCTTTCTCCTTAATGAGATTAGTATCCTACTTACAATTTCTTCCTTCCTTGGAAATGCATATCTTGTATAATTGGGTTGACCACTAAGTAGACACAATGTGACATCTTTATTTTCCTTTTCTTCATCCCTTTATGGACTATCATTATTTCATGATGGTAAATCCTTTCTAGCATGTGATACTTTGTTTCATGTAAGATCCTAACATCTTTTCTTAACAATATTTTTAATTCCTGAACGAGCATGTCTATCACAAAATAATCTTTCATGTATCTCTCCTTGATGACTTTCTTACTTTATATGTGATTTATTTTCTAGCGTAAATATCTTTCTCTTACATATGAGCTTTCCTCTGGTTTGCATCTGTAAGAATTTTCCTAAGGCAAAGAATGAAAAAATCCAAGATCTAGAAGCTCAATAGATAGCACAAGAGAAACACATATGATATGATCAATTGATTTATTTAATAATGATCAAATGATAATGAATACAATTGATAATTCCCAATTGAAAAATATAAAGTAGATGTGCCTGAATATATAGGAAATGCATGATAACTAGGAGATATGCAAGTGATTACCTATCAACTACACAAGGTGAAATCACATGTCCACCAAAGGTGGACCATCCTCCATTGTACAATGAAGTATGTGTAAACATGTGCAACAATGAGAGGATGATAATGTGATAAGAGCACTAAAGGTGAATCTCACACATAAAGTGGAAAATGATAACAACTATTTCCACCTAAAGTGGATTTCTCCTACATCTTGTGCTAAATGAGATGCAAACCCCCAAGTGTCTCATATGAAAACTACTATGAAATGCATTATCCTAAGTAAAATTAATTAAAGTTTAATTAGGAATATTTAATTACACCAACACCCCCCTGAAGTGCAACGTAGGGGAATGCACTTAAGCTCATGATTCTAGATGACAATGCAAGATGGGTCCCAACTAGGAGGCCATTTTAGGTACCCATGTACAATTTGCATGTGCAATAAGCAATGGGGTCTCTCATAAAGCAGAGAAAGAGGGAGAACCTCATGGGAAAAACCCTCCCCCAAAAAGAGAGATGAAAAAAAACAAGATGCATGGATGGATGGAGTAATCAAGACATGCCATTACAATATACATAATGTATATACAATCAAGAATCCCTCCATAGGAAGGAAACAATGAGACATGATATCCACCCATAATGAATAATCTTCTCCAAGATGGTAAGTTCTCAAAGAAAAAACATAGTCAAATGCCTACAATCAATATTCCTCCCCTTAGGAAGAAGATAGACCAAGTACAAATGCAAGAATGCTTCCCATTGTGGATAGGAAGAAGGAAGGGGAATCCAAATGAATTATGAAGATTCCTCAGGAATATTCTCAAGTGTTTCTATGTTCTTCAGTGATGAAAATTCCACAAACCAATCAAGATCAAGCCCAATAGAAAAAGGTGACAAGCAAGGATCCAATGGTAACTGATTGTGATCAAACTCCAAATACAAAGATGCCTCCTCAAAATATGAAGTAGGAAGAGACTCAAAATAGGCCCCCCTCAATGTAGAATGTACAACAATGGTAGATTCTCTAGGATTGATGTAGAAATTGATCCATGAATGTTGAATGATGTTCCTCCCTTTAGGAAGAAATAATGTCAAAGGTGTATCAATGAATCCTCCCCAATCTCTAGAAAGAATCCTCAAAGTGTATGATGTCTCAGGAAACTGAATAGGAATCTCCAACACATGAGTATGATCACCCTAAACCATGCAATGTGACATCTCAAGTGAATTTTGAGACTCATGAAAGCCAATCTCCAAAGACTCAAACATCTTCTATGAAGACAAAGAGACCTCCTCCAATTGTTGTATCAAAGGATCCATAATCATGCCGAACTCGAAAGAATGATCAAGTGGAGAATAAAGATGAGGGTCATAGTGTTCCCTTATAACAACTAAAGAAGGATCATCATCATCAAAGAGAATATGAATGTCATCAATGATGTCTCCCAAATCCTATGTAGAACTCCACAAACAAACCTGCAATGTCTGTCAAGAAGTCACCCCATGGAGCTATGTCTAGAAGAAGAGGAATATCCCACTGCACTGAATCACAAGAAACTATGGTTGTCGGAATACAAGAAGCATCAAGAGAAACAATAGAAGTGATCTTAATTGGAGAAGTAGGTGTTGTTGCTAGAGGTCCTGGATCTTTTGGGAATGGAGGAACATGTGGATATCTATACATCTCCCAAAGAATGGTCCAAAGATCACAAATAGTCTTTGTCTCCTTGTCATCAAGAGAATACATAACATCCATATCCATATTGAAATAAATAACATTGAGAAATTTTGTCCAAGAGTTCTAATTGAGAGGACCGTCATAACTAGGAAGCTTGTCCGCATACAAATAGGGCAATAGATTATGCTCACTAAGATGAGTGAGAACTAAATCACTCCATTTCTTATAGTTTCCTTTTTTCAATTGAATTAAATCATCCATGATGCACTTCTCACATGAAATAATGAGATCAAAAATCAATGCACCTCCCAAAATGAAATGAATCAAGGAACCCCCCCAAAATAGATGATTTTGGCACTTTATAGGTAGCGCATGTACAATTATCACTTCCTAAAATTGGCCAAAGTGGACTTCTAATTTTGATGTTTACAACATAAAATATGAAGCTATAGAAGACTCAACAAAATAAGACACAAGATCACTTAAGGATCTAATCAATTATAAGTGCTATAATAGGCCAAAATAGACCAAATACTGAAAGTGATATTTTTTCCCAAATAAGCCTACAATCTAGTAGAAAATCTAGAAATTTCTCAAAAAATCATGCACTTTCAAAAAAAATTGCACTTAAAAATGTGTCCATATGAGCTAGAACGAAGCCTCTAAATTTGCAAAATCAGGGATTGGACAGGTACAATTTCTAAAAACTATAATTTTATGCAAATCCATACACCAAAACTAGAAAATAATAGAAAAATTGAGAATTTAAGGAGATTCTACCCAAAATAAAAAATAATTGCTAAGAAAAAGGAGCCCGTATGACCAAGTTATGGGCCTTAAAAGTCAGACTGCCAAATCAAAACTACAAATGGTGAGGGGGAAAAATTTTCAAACCTTGTTGATGCCAACAAATCCATGATCCTAAATGTGATGGTTAAACAACTGTCATAGCAATGTAGAATCATCCAGAAATGATGGTTAGAAGACTGTCAAAATTAACATTACAAAATGATGACGCATGTAAGTGCTTAATATTGACGGTCAAACGACTATCAAATAAAAATAAAAAATAGACCCTGTGATGGCCAGATGACCATCAAATTTATACCCACAAAAATGTGCATGTGAAAATAAAATTACCAGGCCTTCTTACTGTGCGTGTCTGAAGTTGATGATGTGACATGTTTGAAGTTGCTGATGTGGAAAACTCGTGACTGGGCTACGATGAGGATGACCGAGCACAGAATTCAGCGAGCTTGCCAAGGTGAGTTCATAGCATGACATGTTTATACAAAATCCCACATGCAATGTGGGTTGAAGTCTGTGGTGTTTTTTATACGCATCTGTCTGGAAGAGAACCGATCAACGAGCTTGCTCTCTGATGTTTAATTTATCATTGCCGGATGGGGCTTTGTTGAGGGTGTGCCAAAAATTGGTTGGTGGCTAGGCATGGGTGCCCTAGTTTGACACCTCTATATAGGTTTTTGCACTGCAAACACAAATACTAACAAATGCCAGGGGTTCGAACCTAAAATTTTTGATAGAAAAATATAATTTGAAGGAAAATAAATTTTGCTAATTTTTTTTTTAAATCCATGCCGTCGCTACAAATCGGGCCAAGGGCTTTATCTACAATTTTTTTTGCCTCAGATTTGAATTTTTCCCAATATAGGAAAATTTAAAGCCAAATTTCATTGGAATGACCACTCGGATGCAATGGCGAGGTATGATCTTTCTCTAGACACTCCCACAAGCTGCTAATATCCCAGATCTGAATCATGGCCCTCCAAAAGTTTAAGAAAAATTCTCTCTAATGGCTCTGCAATGAAACCTTCGATGACTCTAATACCATGTAATAATTTGCCTAAGGAAAAAAATGAAAAATACTAAGATCTAGAAGCTCAATAGATAGCTCAAGAGAGACAAATATGATATGATCAGTTGATTGATTCAATAATGATCAAATGATAATGGATACAATTGATAATTCCCAATTGATAAATACAAAGTAGATGTGCTTGAGTATATACACAATGCATGATAACTAGGAGACATGCAAGTGATTACCTATCAACCAGACAAGGTGGATTCACATGTCTAGCAAAGGAATGAGATGATGATAATGTGATAAGAGCATTAAAGGTTGATCTCACACATAAATTTGAAAGAGGTAACAACTATCTCCACCTAAAGTGGATTTCTCCTACATCATGTGCTAAAATGAGATGTAAACTCCTAAGTTTCTGATATAAAAACTACTATGCAATGCATTATCCTAAGTAAACTTAAGTAAAGTTTAATTAAGAATATTTAATTCCATCAACAACAGCTTATTGTGCTTGGAAATGTATGTCTCTTATGAATTAGCTATCATTAGAGATGTATCACATATTATATATTGGCTTCACAGTTAGGGGGCAAACTTTCAATTATGTTCTTTTTCTCTCTTCTTTGAGGATATACTTTCCTTAGTACAGTGGCATTTTTTTTTATCATGTGACATTCTTTTCCTCTAAATAATTGTTCATTTTGAATCGGGATTCTCTCTTATGAAAGAGGTGTGTATCCTTGATCACAACCTCTTCCTTATTTGTAAAACTATATTTATTATAAACAACTTCCCTTACTATGTGTTTCAAAGTATGAGATCCTTCATTAAGAATATCAATTTAACCCAGAAATAGGGGGCTAAATGGGTGCATTATTTTTCTCCTCCCCCTCTTTGTCTTGAATATTCTATCCTTTTTCAAGAACTCCTCTTGAAGGTAGATGTCTTGCAAACAAGATCTCTTCCTTTCAAGGGTCTTTTCCCACAAGAAAAATATCCTTCCATGATTATCTATTTTCTTATCTCACAAGAGTCACCCCTATTAGATAAATCTATGACTTATATTTTTGTTTTGAGTATATATTCTTGTATTTGGAAGTAGGTATCCTTGATCCTCTTTTCTTATTATGTCACCTAAGTTTCCATCGTAAGGAGGAAGACATATATGCATTCTCCTTTGTACATTATACAACACACACGGTCCCTACACTAACCACACACACACACAGAGACATATGGATCCACATGGAAACAATATTTCCATAAGATTGATCCCCTAAGTTACCCCCGTCCACAAAACATTTTCAAGTCACCCCTGTGTGCAATTTTTTTTAAGCCGCCCCTATGCAAAAAAATTTTCAAGGTAGAATTTACTAGCATAATGAAATTTGCTAGACCATCAATTCTCCTTCCCTCCTTTTGGATGAGTGGAAATATCATACCAAATTTTTCTATCCCTTCCTTCTCCTATTTTTATCCTCCCATGGATCACCTATAGAATAACTCAATTTTCTATCCTATCGAATTCATGGTCTCTCTCTTCTCTCTATGCTCCCATGACTATGCTAGTGGGGTAGATCATGCAGTTTGTATCATCTTTAGTGATGCTCTTGTCCTTTCTATGTGATCACTTATGCTCTTTCAATAGCTTTCCATATGTGATAGTAGTGGATGAGATATTTTCAATTAAGGTCTCTTTCACTAATTGATTTGGAGTTTTGTTTTTAGTACTAACTAATGAACTATAATTGATTGAATGTTTGAAGATGTTAAGTTGACGATCACCAAGCTACATAAAGTTAATGCAAGACATTAAATCAGTTAATGTATTGTACTGTCATTGATGTCAACTTAATATAATATGATTGGTTATATATACATAGTGTCAAAGACTTCAAAGAACCAAAGAAATAAAGGTTATACTTTCAGTAATGCATAAAATATTAGTATACACCATGTGACAACAAACACCGATGGATAGTGCACACCGATGGATAGAGAACCCTGAGAGAAATTCACAGTGATACCCTAGAAAGTTACCTAAGAAAGCATTACCGAGTAGAACCTATGTGACACCTGAGCATAACTAAAAGTCACAGTGTTTCCTAATGAACAGACAACTCTGACAGACAGAGATGCCCGAGGACAACTGAAGTCAAGACCAAGCTAACAAGGAGTTAAACATCGATAAGAACTGAAGTTTAGAAATGAAAAAAGACTTAGCCGACAAGAGCTAAATATCGAGTTAACTGGTTGATCACATTATTTTCATTGACAAGTTAAAATCGAGAGATAAGATAGAGTTTTAAAGATAGTTTTGTTCCAGTTGTCAAGGAGAAATCTACAGGATAAAACTAAAGCAATATTTAAAGCAAAGATGGCAAGATTTCTAGATCACATCAAGAACAAGAAAGAAAAAGACCTTAAAATGGTGAAATCATGTCTATAAAAGAGACAAGATAATTCATTATGAATTAGGGGGTAAATAAAGAAGAGGATGTTGAAGAGAATATTGGTGAAGAAGACTTCATACATTCCTCATCAAACAAGCTGAAGAACAAAGCTAAATATTTCTGTGGAAATCGAGAAACAACATCCCTGAGCAAAAAGAAGTGGATCAAAGGAATAGAAAAGTAACATTGATCAGAAAGGTATTATGAGATTACAATAGATTTGAACATCTGTAAGTTTAAGTTGTATATATGAACAGATCATATACTGTTTCATTTTAACCATTGATTAAGAAAATCTCTTAACAAAGTGGAATTTAATTATCCTTTATATATAGAGATACATCCCAAGGAGTATCAAAAATTTTCTGATGAAGATAAAGTAGTGAAATTCAAGATATCAAGTGACAAACTATTATATTTAAATCCTTTAACAAGGTCATGCTTAATAGTGTGTTTGTAACCTTTAACAGGGTTGGATCTTCACCAAGCTCACTTCAGAAGAGTGAAAATTTTGGGCTACCGGTCCCAAGTGGTTTTATCCCTTAACAGGGTTTCCACATTAAAAATCCATGGGTCAAATGTGTTTATGGTTCATTACTTTAATGTTTTTCTTTACACATTACTAAAATAGGATTGATTGGTAAACACTAAGTTATTTACTATATTTTGGTAAAGGCTAGACTACCATTCGATAAAGCTTAAGAATAAGGTTTAACAGTGGACTCTGAGTAGTAGTTATTTGATAAGATTATTAAGGGCATACATCTTGTAGGACTAAAGATAACTAGAGGTTAATATTTGTGGTATAAATTTTTTGAGTTCTTTCATTGGATTATTTTTGAGGACACTGATTCACCCCCCCTCTCAGTTTTTCTAGCAATTGGTATCATAGCTTGTGTGCTTAGAAGGAAGGTTTCAAGACCTAAGAAAAAGATCACAAGATGAGAAAATGAGATGTGCCTAAGTTGAACAAGGACAACTTTGCATCATGGAAAAGAAGGATAAGACTCCACCTATCAAGTATTGGAAATGATGTTACTCAATACTTGGATACTGAATATGTGTTTCCTACTGGACCTCACACACTTTATCAATTGAGAGAAAAGCATGAGCACAATTCTATGATGATAGAACTTGCTTCCGCACTCTCTGATGCTAAATTTGAAGATCTCAAACATGCACCACTGCAAAGCAAATGTGGGACAAATTGAAGCCAGTACATGGAGGAGATGCAAATGTGCTAAGAGCTAAGATAGAAAGCCTAAGAGGTAAGTTTGATGACCTAAGAATGAAAGAAGGAGAAAACATCACTTAGTATGGCTGCAAAATCAAAGAGGTAGTCAATGCTATCCAAGGAGTTGGAGGTGTCATTGAAGAAGAAATAGTGGTAAGTAAAATCCAAAGAACCTTACTGCCTATTTATGCTATTATAGTATCTTCAATACAAGAAATGAGAGCAGTAGCAAATAACAATGTCACTCTAGATATTTTGGTTGGTAGAATTATTTCATTTGAGATGAATAACTTTGACAATAGTGTCTTACCATCTATCAAGTATGAATTCAAATCTTCTTTGAAAATAAGTAATTCAAGTCATAAACAAACTATGAGAAATGATAGTGAAAGTGATAGTGATGTCCAAGAACTTGATGAGATTGAAGCACTAATGGCTAGAAGATTGCAGAGAGGCAATGGTAGATACAAAGGTAAATTACCATTGTTATGTTTTAATTGTAAATAGATTGGACACTTTTCTACTAGATTTCCTAACAAAAGAAAAGAAGACATAAACAGTGACAGATCATATGAAAAGAAGTTTGATAGAGGAAATGACAGAGATTACAGAAGTAACTGACAATCTAAAAAATGAGACAACCGAGACTACAAGGACAAAGGGAAGAAATATTGTTACCTGGCTGAGAACAAAGCTGAGAATACTGACACCAAATAAAATGAAGATATTGAGGTGGTATTTGTTGCTATGAAGGATGATTCAGACGAAGAGGAAAGGTATGTTGAGACTGCACTCATATCCAAGGTTAGTAAAAATGATGTTTGGATTATTGATAGTGGATGTACTCGCCACATGACTGGAGATAAGGAAAATTTTGAAAATTTTGAGTATTATAATGGTGGATCAGTAAGAATGGGTAATGACTCACCTTGTCCGGTTGAAGGTAAAGGAACCATACTGTTAAATAATATGATCAGATGTGAAAATGCATATGGGGTAAAATGACTTAATTATAATCTATTGAGTGTTTCAAAACTAAATAACATAGGTCATCGAGTTGCATTTGAGAACAAAAAGGCAAAGATCTTTAATGAATCGGGAAGGTTGATCGGAACTAGTGAATAGACAAAAGGTAACCTATTCTATCTTGATGATACTAACACCACTTGTTTAATGGATAGAAACGAAGACATATGGTTGTGGCATAAAAAGTTATGTCATGTGAATTTTGACAACATGATTAGGATAAGAAATAAAAGGAAAGTAAGAGTCTTCCCGTGCATGTGAAATCCCGACCATGTCATGTGTAAGAATTGTCAAAAAGGTAAAATGAAAAAGTCTAGTTTCAAGAGAAAAACCTACACATCTAATGCCATTCTAGAATTTGTCTATATTGATCTATGTGGACCAATGAGAACAAAGAGTTACTATGGTGATAATAATTCATTCTCTTTGTTGATGATTATTATAGAATGATGACAGTTATGTTCTTAAAAGAGAAATCAAAAGCATTCAAGATGTTTAAATGATATAAAGCTATTGTAGAAAAACAAAGTGGTAAGGAACTAAAATGCCTAAGATCAGATAGAGGAGGAGAATTTATTTCTGATGAATTCACTAAATTTTGTAATAAGCATGGAATTCAAAGACATGTTTCTGCACCAAGAACACCACAACAAAATGGGAATGATGAAAGAAGGAACAGATCCATTGCTGATTGTGCCAGAACACTGATGATTGAGAAAGTCATCACTCAAACATTCTGGAGAGAAGCTGTCAGTACTTCTGTCTATGAAAGGAAAATAAGTGTGCAGAAAATAGTTCCCTACGCTAAACTCCTGAGAAGAGGATCATGCAAATTCAGATTTAACCCTAATCAATTACAGAATGATAATACAATAACATGCATATATAGAAAAATGAGAATGACACAATGATTTACCCTAGGGAGAACCTTTCGGTAAAAAACCCCAACACTCCAAAACCTGCACATTGTATTAATCAAAACTATTACTGTTTACAATACACTTGCAATGCAAGTTCTTCCAGGAGATAATCGACACTTGAAGACAAATTTGACAGCATAAAAATGTTCCAACAATACACTAACTTTTTTTTCTGATTCACAACCCTAAAATGCTTATATCATGTGCTTCCCTTTTTAGGGCAACTTCCAAAAGGTAGCCATATTAGGGTTTTACCATTCTCTGAGAAAATAGGAACCCGAAGCCCATGGTTGCATAAGAGTGTACAGTACTCAACATGATTAGTTGCCAAATGTCTTGCATCTCTTCACCCATCATCGAATCTTTCACAATTAGCTCTTACAAATATTAATGACCGTCATAGGAATCCGTCATAACCGTTTCAGTCATGATTACCTTACACATTGTCAAAAGTGCCGACATTTGGCAAATAACCTCTACCACAGAAAAGGGATTCCTAGATCCACCTAGACCAAGTTTGATCATCCTTGTCATCTTCCAAGTGGAGTCAAAACACAACATGTCCACTCAACTAAATGATAGAATGAGCATCAAACTTAAATACATTATTTGCAAACAATTATAAAACAAATAATATCAAATGTAAGGAAATATACAAGGTTGAGACACCTTATTCCTAACAGTCTACACATTGAACAAAGTTCAATTAAAGAAAGACACAAATAAGACACCCTATGAGCTATGGTATGGATACACACCCAATGTAAGTTACTTTAGAATTTTTGTAAGTTAATGTTATATTTTGAAAGATGATAGAAATGGAAAGCTTGACTCCAAAGGTGAAGAAGGAATATTTTTTGGGTATTTTACCAAAATCAAGGCTTATAAATATCTTAACAAATCCTCTAACAAAATAATTGAAAGTGAAAATGTCATAGTAGATGAATTTACAAAGAAAAATGATAAGGAAAGCATAAAGGAACCAGAAGACTACAACAAGTTTGTCTATAGTGAAGAACCTGACACTCTGCCCGAGCAACAGTGTATCGCTCCTGAGAAACATAACATTGCACCTGAGTATCAGTTTGCAAACACTAAAAATCAAGAAATTGCTCAAGATGATGTTCCAGGTGATGGAGATGATTATAATGATGAACAAAGAGCTGAACCGATACTTTCCAAGTATGTCAGAAGACACCATCCACATAATTATATCATAGGAGACAAGAAGGATGGAATGAGAACAAGAAGTAAGTCACTGAACACTAGATGTTTAATTTGTGATTTTGAGCCTAAATCTGTTAATAGTGCACTTGAAAATAAAGAATGGGTCAGTGCTATGAATGAAGAGATAGAACATATTGAGAAGAAAAAAATATGGACATTAGTACCTTGACCGCATGACAATAATGTCATTGGTACCAAATGGATATTAAAAAACAAGCTGAATGAGAATGGAGAAGTCACAAGGAACAGAGCAAGATTAGCATGCAAGGGGCGTGCACAAGAAGGTATTGACTATGGATAAAACTTTGCACCCATTGCTAGACTAGAAGGAGTCAGAATTCTACTTGCTTATGCTGCATTCAAAGGATTTAAGGTATACCAAATGGATGTCAAATTTGCATTCCTAAATGGAATACTAGAAGAAGAGGTATACATTGAACAATCAGAAGGGTTTGTTGATCCTAACAAGAGAAACATGGTTTGTAGACTACACAAAGCCTTGTATGGATTAAAACAATCACCTAGAGCATGGTATGAAAGACTTCACTCCTATCTCATAACTATTGGATTTGTAAGAACAAGTGAAAATAGTAATATGTATTTAGAATAAGATATTGATGATAACATTTTGATTGCTGAAATATTTATTGATGATATCATATTTGGGGGTAATGATATGTTATGAAAATATTTTGCTAATGAAATGAGAAAAGAGTTTTAGATGTCGATGTTTGGGGAGATCAAATTCTTTCTTGGTCTACAAATTCTTCAACAAGATGAAGGCATATATATCACACAATCCAAATACATCAAGGAAGTGCTGAAGATATTCAAGATGGAAGATTCCAAGCTAGTTGGAACACCTATGGAAACCAGATGCAAGATGACAAAGGAAGACAAGTCAATCGAGGTAAATCAAACCCTATATAGATCAATGATTGGAAAACTCATGTATGTTGTTCATACTAGATCAGATATAGCACATGTAGTTATAATAGTTGCAAGATTCTTTACTAATGCCAAGGAATCACACACGACTACTGTCAAAACAATTTTGAGATATCCAAAGAATATCAAGGACTATGGATTATGATATTAAAGAGAAGGCAAATTTGAGCTTCAAGTCTATATAGATGCTGATTGGGCTGGAAACTTAGATGACAAAAAAATTACAATAGGAGGAGCATTCTTCATGGGTGACAGACTTGTCACATGGATAAGCAAGAAGCAAGGATGCATCTCACAATCTACTGTAGAAGCACTGCTACTGTAAATTTCTCTAACATTGCATGGATCAAACAATTACTGGAAGGTATGAATATGAAAACTCTTGAACTAGTGATTATCTATTATGATAATACCAGTGCAATAAACATATCAAAGAGCCTTGTCATGCATGCTAAGACAAAGAATATTTCTATAAAGTATCGTTACTTAAGAGAACAAGTGCAAGAGAAAGAGGTAATACTAGAATATGTTCAATCCAAGGAACAATTAGTAGACATATTCACAAAGCCATTGCCTAAAGATACATTTCAGTACCTGAGAAAGAGACTAGTGGTCCAACCCTTGTCTATTAGTCACTTAGCTAACTAGGAGGTTGCATCAACCTACACATAATTAGAAGATCATTCATGTTGATGCAAGCAAAGAGATGAACTACAAATATATGTTAGTACACAGAAAGGTACTTATCTGTGCCGAACACTAGAGTCATTGTACTGTTGATGGAAAGGGAAATTCAAGGAGTATATTATAAAAAGGAAGAAGGATATAGTTTGGCATTGCTATCAAAGGGAGATAAATT
Source organism: Thuja plicata (assembly GCA_018584345.1). Classification (NCBI taxonomy): domain Eukaryota; kingdom Viridiplantae; phylum Streptophyta; class Pinopsida; order Cupressales; family Cupressaceae; genus Thuja; species Thuja plicata. Next base: position 774,559 of record MU227833.1, on the reverse strand, counting down.
ATATATCCACATGAAATTTCCATCATGATCATCCAAAGGGAGAAAATTATTCTAAGGGAGAGATGACTCAAAGGGAGAAAGTATATTATCTATTGTTATCAAAGGAAAAAGAGATATGAATAGAATTATCAAGGAGAGGAACAGTCAAAGGGAGAGAAAACATCAGAGAAGAGATTCTACAACAAAGGGAGAGAAAAAATCAGAATTTACTACATCTATCTAGTGAAGGGAATAAAGAATGAAGAGAGTACTCTGCAAGAATCAAATCTAAGATAAAAGAGCTTATTGAGAGCCAGATATTTGTATGGTTATAGAACAATAAGTTTGGTAGATTGATGAACTACAACTGATATATTTCATATTTTAATAGTAGTAATGTAGTATGTTTCCATCAATGCCAAAGGTAGAGATTGATTAACTATAACTGATTGAATGTTTGAGGATGTTAAGTTGATGATCACCGAGTTGTAGAAAGTTAATGCAAGACATTAAATTAGTTAATGTATTGTATTGTCATTGATGTCAACTTAATATAATTTGATTGGTTATATATACATAGTGTCAAAGACTTAAAAGAGCCAAAGAAATAAAGGTTATGCTATCAGTAATGCATAAAAGATCAGTACACACCATGTGACAACAAACACTGACGTACAGTGCACATCGACGGATAGAGAACCCCGAGAGAAGAGTCACAGTGATACCCGAGAAAGCATTACCAAGTAGAACCTATGTGATACCAGAGCAGAAATGAAAATCACAATGTTTCTAGATGGATAGACAACCCCGACGGACAGAGATGCTCGAGGACAACTGAAGTCAAGACCGAGTTAACAAGGAGTAAAACACCGATAAGAACTAAAGTTTAGAAATGACAAAAGACTTAGCTAACAAGAGCTAAATATGGATTTAATTGGTTGATCACATTGTTTTCATCGACAATTTAAAAGCCAAAGATAAGCTAGAGTTTTAAAGATAGTTTTGTTCCAGTTGTCAAGAAGAAATTTGCGCGATAAAACTAAACCAAGCTTTAATGAAAAAATGACGAGATTTTTGGATCACGTCAAGAAAAAGAAAGACAAAGACCTAGAAACGGTGAAATCATTTCTATAAAAGAGACAAGCTAATTCATTATAAATTAGGGGGTGAATAGAGAAGAGGATGCAAAAGAGAATACTGGTGAAGAAGACTTCATACAGTCCCGATCAAACAAGCTGAAGAATAGAGCTAAAGATTTCTATGGACATCGAGCAACATAGAGGCAACAACATCATTGAGCAGAAAGAAGTGGAGCAAGGGAACATAAAAGAAACATTGATCAGAAAGGTTTTATGAGCTTATAATAGATCTGAACATCTGCAAGTTTAAGTTGTATATATGAACATATAATATATTGTTTCAGTTTAACCATTGATTCAGAAAATCTCTTAACAGAGTGGGATTTAATTATCCTTTATATATTGAGATCCATCCCAAGGAGTATCAAAACATCTCTAATGAAGATAGCATAGTGAAATGCCATATATCAAGTGACAAACTATTATATTTAAATCCTCTAACAAGGTTGCACTTAATAGTGTGTTTGTAACCTTTAACATGGTTGGATCTTCATCGAGCTCACTTCAGAAGAGTGAAAATTTTGGGCTACCGGTCCCAAGTGGTTTTTTCCCTTAACAGGGTTTCCATGTTAAGAATCCATGTGTCAAATGTGTTTATGGTTCATTACTTCAATGTTTTTCTTTACACATTACTAAAACATGATTGATTGGTAAACACTAAGTTATTTACTATATTTCGATAAAGGCTAGATTGCTATTCGGTAAAGCTTAATAATAAGGTTTAACAGTGGACTCCGAGAAGTAGTTATTTGATAAGATTATTTAAGGGCATACATCTTGTAAGACTGAAGATAACTAGAGGTTTATATTTGTGGTATAAATTTTTTGAATTGATTCATTGGATTATTTTTGAGGCCACTGATTCACCCCCCCTCTCAGTTATTCTAACACTAACCCGTTTTTGTGTTGTGTCTTTTATCTTTGTTTTCATTTTTTTTGCTTTTTTTTTTGGCCCTTGTGCACAAATGTGGAGTTGAGATCCTTAGTTTGGGAGCTTTCATCCTTGAACTAAGTGTTGTCTTACCTCTTTGCAATTCTCCCATGATCATCTCTCTCTTTCATAATTCTTGCTTTTTCACACTTTCCCTAATATTCCCTAGGTTTTTGTGCAAGTTCTACCTTGGATAAGTCAAATTATCAACTTGTTACCTGGGGTACAAGAAAAAATCTTGACTTATTCCTAGGGTACAGGTTGGATCTCAACTTGTTCCTGGGATTTAGAACTTGGATATGGCCCATGGCTGAATGGTGGGATTTTTTTTTGAGGGTTAGATGCATGGTCAACCTGGACTTAGTTTGGGATTTAAAATCAGTATAAATGGAGGCCCATTCATCTCATTTTGACATCTATAAGATATCCAAAATCTATATACACATTCATTCAAGCTATCATACTTTCATTATGCATTCAAGAGGTCCAAGAGAAAGCAAGCATCCATTGGTGAAGGCATCCATTATCAAGCATTCAAGAAAGTCAAGCATTTCAAGTATTTGTTCCACTCTTGCATGCAATGAATTTCCTTCCATAGATCTATATTATTTCTCCATTGAAGGCCAAACAAAGGAGTTTGACATCAAGGAAGGAGATCTAGATTCATCTAAATTCATTTCTTCATTCTTCTTCCCCAATCAGACATTATGGTGAATTACAAGCATCTAATACATGAGGTTTCATCTTATATGATTTCTTTTTGGTTTTTGTGTTGAATCAAAGATATTGCATCAACATTATTGATCATATCCAAAGGTATTTGCATCTACATGGTATGATATATTTTTTTATTCAAATATAATCTATGCTACATGATAACATATTTCTCCTTTGTTTTATTTCATTTCAAGGTTGATTCCTAAATAAAGGTTTGACCAAGGCAAACCCTTTTCTTCAACTTTTTTTCTCATTTTTCCATGTGCAAGAACAGGTTTCAGGACTTTCAGATCTAGATGTGGGAAGTATAGGTGCAGACACAAGAACCTAATAAGTTTTATCAGATTTGGAGGTACAAGGAACAAGTCAACTTCTCGACTTGTCCCTGCACATTTTGGCTGAAAATTGTAGAAAAAATAGGTACAAATCTCATAATCCCAGTTCCAAAGTTACAACAAGATCCGACCTTTTGGTGATGGTTAAATTTAGATCTAAAATCCAAATCTCCTCTTCGTGATTGAAGGTGCATTCATTCTTCCCCTTTTCTTCCATTTACTTTTATAGATCAGATTTATTATCAACATCACATTTTATCATAAAGGAATACCAAATCCCCCCTTTTCTAAAATCTTTCATTAGCATCCTTGTCCTTTTGGTTGTGGTAATAAAATTTTAGTTTAAGGGTTGGGTTTGTATTCCTAGTGTATTCTAGATCTTGGTGAGTGATCTACATGTTAGAATTACTCACCATTTTCTCCTATACATTAATATGATATGTCTAGCGAGGATTTTAATGCTAGTTCCCTATCTTTTAATTATATGGATGATGATATATTGATACATAGTTATTTGGTTTGCACTTTCTTTAGAACAAATGGTTTTATGGTTCTCATTATTTACATTGAATTGGCCCTTCCTTGGAGGATCCCATGGAAACATCTATGTATCATGATGATGTATACCTATTTAATAATCATGGATATTATCCTTTGGATTTTCTTATTCTTTATAATGATATAAATTTGAGTAATAATGGGGGTACCCTCTTTTACATCCTCAAATTAAGAAAAATTGTGAATTAGAACCTCATTAATAAGAATCAATATATAAAAATATCTTATCATTTTTATTTAGCTTATGTGAGAATGATGTATAACATATTACATCACCATTGAGAAATATATATTATATACCTTAACACCAAGCTATTGAGTATATGATCATGACCATTTATATTATTGGGTCTCTATCTTGCATAGATTCTAACATCTAGGTAGGTTTATTAATGATTATAAATGGTAATTTAAAAATCTAGTATATTTGTGTCATCATTTGCTACCAAGTGTAATGGAATAGTATACATGTCATGACACATTTTTCCATTAGTATGCAAAGGGAAAATAGTTTTTGAACCATCGGTAAAACCTACACTAAAAGACAGCCTTTCAATACAAACTAAAAGTAAAAATAACAAAGGTCACCGAAAGTGTTAAGTTCAAGAGAAACCCGACAAGACAGATCACAAGAGAAACCCGACATAGTTTGCATAGTTCAACCCAAAAATGTTGAAGTGTAAACTGATAGAGAAGAAAAAGAGGAACCCAAAAGAGAAAGAGAACCCGTAGGAGAGTTCACAGAAGGAACACCGACAGACTAACAATAGAGAATCCCGAGCATCAATCACCAAAATTCAGTTATATCCTGAGAAATGTGGATATGACTTCCACGTCAGATAAAACACTTATGTTTTATATTTAGCATTTTTATTTGATTTAAAAGCATTTCTTGAGGGACAAGAAATGTAATTGTAATTGTTTTAATTAGTCTAACTTATTAAAAACATGCAAACTAGGAGATCAAGGTCAAGTTGTAAACCTTTGATCATAGAGTTATATTTGTGATATGTGAAACTTAATTAGGTCAATATATTGTATAAATAGATGTGTAATCATTCATTTCATATGGGTGTGAGGATGATAGTAGCCAAGGAGCACATCTATGGATCAGACTAAGATTTTCAAGCAAGAACAAAAAAATATGAATTAGGTTATCAAGAACCAGATTCAAGGCTACTGAGCAACAAAGGTATTAATCAATCACATTAGGTGATACATTGTACATGTGAATTTAATGGATCTATTCAGAAATTGTAGATTTCACATACTCTGGTCATTGAATATTTTTGTCTACATTCTAACAAGTGTAGCAAATAGAAGAAATCCTTTCAATAAATGTGGATTTAACAATCCTTTGTAAATCTCTTAACCAAGTGCACACTAAACAGTGTTGCTAAAGCTCTTAATAGAGTAGACCTTAACCAGTGTCTACATAATACTCCTAACAGGGTAGATCATCATAAGTGATCAAATTGCAAGCCTTAACCAACCCCTTCCATTCTGCAGATAGTGAAGCTTTATGGGTTTCATCCCCACCGAGTTTTTACCTTGTAACAATGGTTTTCTTCATTACCAAATCTTGTGTCATGTGTCTATACATTTCATGAATGTTTCATATGAATGTTTTACATGCTTGTTAGTTTATGAATTGATATTACATACACAAAGATAAAATAAGAAAATGGTTGCTAATACAATGTATTGATTATAAAAGGATAAAGGTTAATTGATAAAATTTTTGAGGGTATTGATTCACCCTCTCCTCTCAGTACACCATTCCATTATTTCCAACAATTGGTATCAGAGCTAGATATCTTATTTGTAAAATTTTAAAGACTTAAGAGAAAAAGATCATACAATAGAAAGGTACAAGCTAGATAAGAGTATTGAGAATCATAAGTTAGAGATACATATGTTCTGTGAACAATATAAAGAATCTAGATCAAAATGAGACAGTTGCTGGATGAAAGAAAGATTATGGCATCTTGTTGTAATGAAATAGACTATCATGAAGAGGAGATACCTGATCTATTTGAGTCATCGCAATCTACATCTAGCAAAGCATTAGACACATCTGAAGAAAGAATCACAAGTCTGAATGAAATCAATCAAAATATGGATGGACAAGTGAAATCTCTGCAAATCGGTCAAGAGACATAGATGGTAAGAATGATTGATTTCATGAATAATGCTAGACAAGATGAGCAAGAAAGAACACTAGCTACTGAGTACAGGAGGAAGATTACTGAAAAGCTAATAGAGAAAGAGTCATAAATACAAAGACTTACAAAACATCATCATGATATAACCAATTAGATTATTCTTATGAGTGAGGAGGCAAACCAAATGAACATAGAACTCATTGAAAGGATAGAAGCTATTGGTGAGCCAAGAGAAGAAAATGAAAAATGAAGCATGAAGTGAGAATTTAGAAACAACACAATGATATGATTGAGAGAGCTGAAGAAAGTACAAAAAAGAAGAGTCAACAATAATACCGGACTAGGGTATACCAAGAATGAAGAATCACCATACCAAGTTGATCCAAAGAATGTCTACACAAATTTAAGACCAAGAAGGCAATCATGAAATCACTGTGGAAAACCAGGCCACACATTAAATGTATGTAGGAGAAAAATAAAAGGTATTCCTAAATCCACACCTTCATTCATAGGAATTTGTTATAAATGTAACAAGAAAGGACATAAAGCATATGAATGTAAATATGAGGTGAAACAACCAAAGAAGGAAACCTAAATGGACAAATATTTTCCTACTTGCAAAATACATGGGCACACATCTCTTGAATGCAGGAAGAAGAGAAGTCAAGCATGGAAGCATAAAAAAAATGAAACTGCTTATCAACCGAAAAGAGTCGGTAACTCATATGTTTCGGATTACAGTACATGGGAAAAGTGCACAGCATGTGGAACATTTGGACACATAGCTGCAAACTGCATGAGACAATGGATAAGAAAGTCTAGGAGCTGGACTAACCCTAGAATGGCATATTTACACTATCATAAAGCTGGTCATCTAAGAAAGGATTGCATAGACTGAGTGACAAAGACAAGCACCTTTGCCAATAGAAACACCATTGAAGACATCAGGAAGATGAGAAATAAAATGTGGAGGAAAGATACAAACACTGAAGATGATGGACCAAGCAATGCAAATGGTGAGACCTTATCCAATGGATCTGGTGACATCATCACCCTCACCTAAGTAGAACAAGTATGGAACTGCATTATACCAAGTTATATTTTGCATCAATTCCATTATACATTGAAAATATGCCAAACTAGCATGATTAAAGATGCACTATGGTATTACTTGTTATGATTCTGTGAATTCAATCTCATCGGTCAATGCTTACCAAAAATCATCATTGTACATACAAAGCTAAGTTGTCTATACTTTCTGAGCATTGTCGGTTAACACATAAAAAGCTAAGTCGCTAGTGTAAACCAAGCTCCGTTGGTAATCATGTAAAAATACAATGTTGTCTTCACCATATACCGAGATTCGGCGGTAAATAGTCAAATGAGTTGACACCTAGCCCGAGCATCATGTTCTCACTGAGAATTAAGTGTGTATGCTACCCGACGACTCTATCTTCAAACACCAAGAAGTGGGTGATCATTTATGACATGACTTAGGGAAAAACTTCTATAAATAGTCAACAAAAGAGCTTATTATTCATAAAGTAATTTGAGCAAAGAAGTAGAGCGTAACCAGAGCATGAAGTGACCAGATTACATAGTGACTTCAACCCTATTCATAGCACTCAGAAAGATTCCCAGCAGTCATAGAAGGTTAAAGTAAGTAACAACATCCACCAAGAACTCTGTTTTCTTTTACAGGAAAAAGCCCTAATTTATGAAATGATGGCAACTACTTCACGAACCTCGAAGATCAAGAATTCAAAGGAGAAAAAGGTTAATCTAATCCAGATTGCCACTTGTGAAGAACCACATTACAAGAGCTATCCCGAGGTTGCTTCACAACCTGACAATGCTGGTGCATTCTCCAATATACCAGCTAGTGTTTTGCTCGTTGAGGATGTCTGAGTGTATATTCACTACAATATTGCAGAAATAGGAGATCTTGAGGTTGAGAAAGCTTACAAAAAGCTTTGCAATGATGATGGAACAATCAAAGAAGAAAATAAGCACATTGAAGTGAAAAGGATCACAAATGCCCTATTATTCCTGAAAGAATTCAAGACTGAATGGATTCGGTCAGTACTAAGCAGAGTGCATGACTGAAAGATGTGGATTGATGAGCCAAAACTGACAACTAGGGATGTTATACATGCTGTTAATAGTTATCCTATAACCGATAAACCAAAGGCACTAAATCACCCCCCTCGTGCTGACATTGAAAAGAACACAAGAGCATTATCGGATGGAAGAGGATTAAAGGTATCTACCAATCTCACTTATGATGAAATGAAATTTGGAGCATGTTTCTTAGGATATAATTTTTTTCACACTAGCAGGATGAATAGTATTGCATCCGGAGCAGTGGATACAACACATAAAATTGTTAAGAAGGGACTACAGTTAGATCTATCAGAAATACTACTAAGGAAATTAGATGAGAACATGAGGACAATCAAGACTGCAAAGTCTAACTCATGTAAGTTGTTAGAAACACTGAGAGGGGGGGAGTGAATCAGTGTTTGCCTATTTATTATATTTTAGAAATTTAAACATAAATCAAATATACATCCAATGAAGCTTAACACAAGAACATATAACACATGATATGATTATGGGGAAACCTTGATCAGAGGAAAACCCCGGTGGGAATTAGTACCCACAAATATTGCACTAGTATAATGAACCTATTAAAGTTCCTTTGCCATGTTAGGAGCAGTCTTTACAAGGCAAGTACAATGACCTAGTTAAAGGCCTAACCCTATTAGAAGTCTTTTACAAACAACCCTGTTAGGGGTGAGGACTCACTGTCCAAGAGCTCACTGCTCAATGAGAAAGAAGGCTACAACCTCCTGAGAATAGATATGCACTATATCCAAAGGTGAACTGCTATATATGACACAGATGTCTAATCAGTTCTAGTTATGCGCTTATGCTCTTATCTTCTTTAGGGGATCTATCTCATGCTGACATCTTTACACTGCTATGCTCTACTTATTTCTTCAACACTTCAAATATATCTTTTCATTACATATATATGTTTATGTCTGAATAGACGTGACCCAAAACAAGACCATAGTCGGCCCAAAAACATAATACATAACGCTTCCAAACAAATTGGCTTAAGCGTGTTTACTAAAATAATAAAGACATGATTACAAACATACTATCATAGGCACTTTGACTTATCACAACAAAATATTATACGCTGATCCAAAACATAAGTCGACTCCATGCTCTGTCTTCTGAACTATAGTAGTATTGTTCTTGTTGTAACTTATCTGTACTATCATTCTATACCATGTGTTTCTAGACATAGTATGTACACATAACATAGAACATATATGTGAATGTGCATGCCCTAATTCGATCGCTCGCATGTGCGCTGATGTGCTGATCACTGTATAACTCTGTCTGCCCTATTTTCTATACTTAGTCTTTTTTGTCTTCCAAGTTTACTTGACAAAAACTCTATATGACTTTGTTGCCATAATGACAACACAAAATAAGTCATGTATCCTCTGGGAGTCAACTTGCCAACATAATTTTGGTTCACTCATTATGTGCATATTTTTCTATTTTCAAGAATCCTTCCCATCTATTGGTAATGTAAAATGGGACACTACCCACCCAGTGACCACACAGATTAGTGAGTTCATCAAATTACTAGGAGATCATTTTGAATCAGTCATGGATTAATACTTCAATGGATTCAAAGACAGAATGTAGAAGAGGATGAGGATACTAGAATAGTTGGCAGAAAAGTACAAGACTAACATTTATTTTATTGTGGACACTTATTACACCTATATCAAGCCAACTATACCAAGGATAGCATGGATGGCACCACTTGAATATGAGGTTAACATAGATCAAGCCACCAATGCCATTGAAGCATTGATAAATAAACCATTGGAAAAGTCACAACCTAAGTTTGGAACTTATGAGGAAGCCAAGGAAAGCATAAAAACCAGCTTAGTTGTGAAGAAAATTGATAGAAAGAAAGAGAAAATGGTTAATACTTTGAAGAAAAAGTTGTCGGTGAATGAAGAGGAAACAAAACAGATAGAAGAAACTAAGGGTCAGTCACTCATCAGTGAAGCTGAGAATGTGAGTGACTTAGAATCCACAGAGTCTGATGCACCACCCCTGAAGAAGCCTAGGACTACTGTTGCATCTAGGACTAGAAATCAGACATCAAAGGATGCAAGTCCTTCACCGATCAAGAAAGGTCAAGTGAGGATCTATAAAAGAAAGCCTCAAACCAGAAAAAAGGCCCCAACAAAAAGAAGAAGGATAATAAGAACTAAGGAAGACATTGAGGACACTACACATGATGAAAAACCTCTTAAAAATAAGTTCGCTATAATAAGAACTAAGGAAGACATTGAGGACACTACACATGATGAAAAACCTCTTAAAAATAAGTTCGCTATCACCATTGATGAGGTATCTGCAACTACCATCAAGTCAGGTTCAATCATAGACCCTAAGATAAGGAAATGGCTAACATTGGATCTCGAGGATCAAAATAAGGTAGAGGAGGAAATTATCACAATGATGAGCATATTCAAATGTGTTCCAATACAGTTTGAAGACAAAATGCCTAAATAAATTCTAGAGAGACTCTCATCTATGTGGACATATGATCTAAAGGAAGAGAAACAAATAAGGGAAAGAGCCATAGTTTCAGTAATGCCACCTGAATCTAAGATGGAAGAGATTGAAGAAATGATGAAGAAAAATTCCAACAGGTTCTCACCAAAATTAAGATCCTACCAAGTGCTAAAGGGACATCTAATTGAACTTGATAGAAAAAGTGAGGATGAATGGAGAAAGATACTTGATGTACCTAAAAAGGACACAAGTCCCGAGCCAAAAATAACACTCACCGACAAGCCACACAATGAAGCAAATTAGGCTAAATTGAGCCCCGAACACATCATTATAGCTGATGAGGATGTAAATTAAGAAGCATTGAACATGAAAGATAACAAGGACATAGAAACTATAGATGAAACATTTCCTGATAATACTATCATTGATATTACCAGAGGAGATCCTACAGATGAGGTACAAAAAGATGAAGATTTCACTATTGTCCCAACCCAAACTAATGAATAGGACACAACTACAGATGCTACATAGGTAAATGTACTGAGCCAGGTGCCACTGTTAATAAAAGCTATTAACATAATCTCACAAAAGGAAAACTCAGCCGAGCCTGATAAAAGCATACCTGAGGATAAGGGTAATGATGAACATAAAGATACAACTGATGAATAAAATGTCGTAGATGGAGCACAACAAGAAACAAATGAAGGGAAAAAAGAAAAATGTGAAGAAGAGAAGAAAGAATATGAAACTCCTAAGGATACCGAAGGAGATGCTGCAGATAAACCGAAGGTTGATGTGGAGACATCCACTCCCAATCAACAGAAAAATACCAAGCAACAGGAAAAATACCCAACACCACAAAAGCCTTCGTCAAGCACATCTGACCAAGCAAAGGATCTTGCTTTGGTGATACATTCAAGGGCTTCCCACTCAACATCCCAGAAGATGAAGACAAAGAAAAACAAACTACAGGTAGCACTGGATGAAATCATTAAGATACTGAAGTGTGACCCTTCTACATTGGATTTTGAATCTCTCCAAGAGTATGGAGAAATATCTCAAAGGAAATCTATGCAAGAAAAGCTAAGGAAGGAGCACAAAGAATCTCTAGTGTTAGAAACTAGAGGGGATATATTGACACAAATTGAGCCTGACATAGATGTTGATCAAGATGCCCCCATCCTTGATCAACTTTCCATTCTAACCGAGGCCATCACATCTCAGAATGTGGATGTAGAAAAAAAAATTGAAGAACAAGCATAACAAAAATATCAATACAAATTGATAGAAAAGATCAGCCAAGAAGTGGCGGTGAACAAGGTAAAGCTATCAGAACTTGCAAATGAATTAGATCAAATAATTTATGAATCTATTGCCTTAATACAAAAGTTGTGCACTTTAGAGAAATTCACTAAGGAAAATAGTGATAAGATTGCACAAATAGATTCTGATCTAATACAAGTGCACACAGTCTAACCACAAATGAAAATACAATCAAGATGCATTTGGAAAAGATTATGAAATCTAGAAGGTTGAGACAGGAAATTATAGAGGCAGAAACCAAGTTTAGAGATGAGGTTACCGAGCTACAGGCTCTAATTCTACCAAATCTTACACTTCTGGAACAACACATGAATTCGACAAGACAATTAATTGCCACCCCAGAGATGTCTATAGCAGAGAACATCTATGATATGCATGCCCAAATCTCCCTGGAGAAGATGACTCTTGAACACCTACAAGAGAAATGGGAGAAACTATTGGAAGACATGAAGAATTCCCATTCCCATATCTTTGATAAGTTGTAAGTATACACCTTTTCCCTTACTATAAAAAAGGGGGTAAAATGATATGTATAGTAGTAAAAAGGGGAAGAATGATATGAAACAAAGGGGAAAATGATATGAAGATAAGGTTAAAAGGGAGTATAGTATAAAGGTAAGTGTACATGTATATACATATACTATACTGACATATATATAGGGGGAGTCATAATGACAAGGTGAACACATGGTGTACATACTACCCATTTTAGTATTTTGCACATATCATTTTTTGATACTAATGTCAAAGGGGGAGATTGATGACACATTTTGCCATTAGTATGCAAAGGGAAAATAGTTTTTGAACCATTGATAACACCTACACTAAAAGATAGGATTCCAGTACAAACTAAAAGTACAGATAACAAAGGTCACCGAAAGTGTTAAGTTCAAGAGAAACCCAACAAGACAGATCACAAGAGAAACCTGACATAGTTTGCATAGTTCAACCCGAAAATGTTGAAGTGTAAACTGACAAAGCAAAAACAAAGGAACCCGACAGAGAAAGGGAACCCAAAGGATAATTCACAAAAGGAGCATTGACAAACTGCCAACAGAGCAACCCAAGCATCAGCCACCAAAAGTCAGTTATATCCCGAGAAATGTGGATCTGACTTCCACATCAGATAAAACACTTATGTTCTATATTTAGCATTTTGATTCGATTTAAAACCATTTCTTGAGGGACAAGAAATGTAATTGTAATTGTTTTAATCAATCTAACTGATTAAAAACATGCAAAATAGGAGATCAAGGTCAAGTTGTAAACCTTTGATCATAGAGTTATATTTGTAATACGTGAAACTTAATTAGGTCAATCTTGTATAAATAGATGTGTAATCATTCATTTCATATGGGTGTGAGGATGATAGTAGCCAAGGAGCACATCTATGGATCAGACTAAGAGTTTCAAGAAAGAACAACAAAAGATGAATTAGGTTATCAAGAACCAGATTCAAGGCTATCGAGAAATGGAGGTATTAATCATTCACATTAGGTGATACATTATACATGTTAATTTAATGGATCTGTATTCAACAATTTTAGATTGCACATACTCAGGTCATTGAATATTTTTGTCTACATTCTATCAAGTGTAGAAAATAGAAGAAATCCTTTCAAGAAAGGAGGATTTAACAATCCTTTGTAAATCTCTTAACCGAGTGCACACTAAATAGTGTTGCTAAATCTCTTAACAGAGTAAACCTTAACCAGTCTCTACATAATACTCCTAACAGGGTAGATCATCAGAAGTGATCAAATTGTAAGCCTTAACTGGTCCCTTCCATTTTGCAGATAGTGAAGCTTTGTGGGTTTCATCTCCACTGTAGTTTTTACCTTCTAACAGGGGTTTTTTGCGTAACCAAATCTTGTGTCATGTGTCTATACATTTCATGAATGTTTTACACGCTTGTTAGTTTATGAATTGATATTACATACACAAAGATAGAATAAGCAAATGGTTGGTAATACAATGTATTGATTATAAAAGGATAAAGGCTAATTGATAAAAGTTTTGAGGGTACTGATTCACCCCTCCCCTCTCAATACACCATTCCATTATTTCAAAAAGATGACCCATTATTATATTTATGTGTAGTGTCATAAATTGTATCCCTATACAATTTCAAACTCACTTAGACTTCACTTTAGCATTCTAGCCTTCTATTATTTGATCATGTCTGATTCTTCTTGGACACCAGTTTTAATTTAAAAACCTTGTCTAACACTTAGATCAGTGTTCATTTGTTCTACCCTGATAGGCTGGACAATGGTGCCCCACTTTCCATTATCCAGCTTTAAGGGGCTATATTTTCCAAAATATAGATAGGAATTCCTTTCCTGTGTCGGCCTAATTTATAAATTCAAACATGTTTCATTAGGTGAGGTATAAAAAAAATCCTTACCCCCTCGTTTGGGACATCTTATCTCATACATATTATCCAAAAATTTCCATTCAATTCAATTCAAGTGAGCAAGAAATCAAACATTATCTATGTAGTGGAGGAGATGCCAAGTTAATATTTAAAGCATTCAAGATGTCATCCACAATCAAGTTATTATGAGATTAATTATGTATTCCTACATGAAAAAATAACCTTTCACGGAGACTTCAAAATAAAGGAAATTCATGAAGGTGTAACATTCTATTTCAACATTTCAATATTAGAGATCTAGCCTTTTCTCTTCCAAGGTCTACTTTCAATTACCTTTCAATTAAATTATAGGATTAATTTCAAACTTGGGGTTTGAACTAGAAATACCTATATCAACCCACCAACATTTTATCTATTTTGCATGTACAAGTGACAGAAGATGAAGTCAATAATCTGGATTCAAGAAGACTAGATAGAGACATATAGAACCAACTTTTGCAGAGACAAAAAGATAGGGGCAGTGGTGATCTTTACTACCAATATTTGACACTTTTCCAATGACATTTTTAGGAGAGATTCAAAACAATATCCTCATGCAACAAGTAAATGTTTTGCCTACATCTAACAATCTTGGACAAGGGTGCCCAGGTCTGGCATTATCCTCCACTTTAAGGCCCATATTTTAGAGATGGGCTACTCTTTGTTTCTCAATTCTACATTTGTACCTTATGTCTGCACATATGATATAAATATTCTTGTGTCTGTTAATTACTATCAATTTTACACCATTAGCCTTGGATATTACATTGAATTCACATATTTCCATAGCTAATTTTCAACTAAATCAAGGAGTGTTTAATTCAATTTGTGCCTAGTCCTTCTCAATTATATTTGAGATTAAGACATATGGGTCCATTCTTCTTCCTAGTGTAATAAAAGGAAATAGGCCCAATTCCTTGTTTACATGCATAATCTTGTGAACCCTATTTCCCAGCATTACATTTTGATGAACTTAACACTTCTTACACTTGCATTGTTTTTTATTTTAATTTCTAGATCTAATTATTATGGAGTTAATTTATTCATATTTGCAATGATTTTTGAAATATATCATTTATACAATGGTTTGATCATTCTATTGGGAAGCACATTATTTATTCATTTATTTTCCTTAAAATATAAATTACATATATCTTTGTGAATCGGTTTCATGACCC
Source organism: Thuja plicata (assembly GCA_018584345.1). Taxonomy (NCBI): domain Eukaryota; kingdom Viridiplantae; phylum Streptophyta; class Pinopsida; order Cupressales; family Cupressaceae; genus Thuja; species Thuja plicata. Next base: position 759,201 of record MU227833.1, on the reverse strand, counting down.
TTTGTTCTACATCTAATATTCTTGTGAGAAGAAGTTATAGACTTATGGCTTCCCAAAGTTTATATACCAAGGACATGGAGCCTAAGTTGACTAACCTATTCCACGAGAATTTTGGCGAATCCTCTATCCCTTCAAAAGAGATACATAACACTATGGAGAACCATTCCCATGACACTTCTCATGATCAGGATGACTCCTTAACCAAGTATCCATTGACCGATTGAGGAATCTTGATCATGAGTTGGAAAGGCTTAAACAATGGATGGGTCAAGAACACTTGAATAGTGAGGAAAACCCCTTGATTGAAGGATTGAGGAAAATTATTGGAAGTGATGAACATGGTGTTGAAGTGTTGCATGGAATTGCTTATATTGTTCACACTAATGTTATGCTAATGAAAAGTTGTGGTAAAGTTCTTAATTAATCTAATCCTGCAAATCAATTTGAGAATTTTATTCCTATGCGTACATAATTTCCAAATATTTCTACATATACATCTTCTCTCATGGCTACCTCTACAAAAAATGATAATATTCCATTCATGGGGGAGATCCTATCAATCAATACTCCTACATACCTCCTTTTGTTAGTATTTCATTTGTTTCCCAACCATCTCCCTCACCCACCTATCATGATGTTCCACCTTCCTACTCTAATTCTCCACCTATTCACCACAATGTTACAGTTCCATCATAATCCAACATGTCCAACAACAATTCATACACCAAAGCCACTATCAACAATTTAGCTCAAAGTTGTTTGTTCTTACAAAGAAATTGGCTTCCCTAACCCAATCCAAGTTCAATGTTCCCACATGTGATGTAGCTATCCCACTATCCAAAGGTATTGTTAGTGCTATTGTTCCTCAATACATGGATATTCTCCAATTGGAGTTATACAAAAGAAAAGGTGACCTCCAAACTCATGTGAAACCATTTCAAACTTTGTGTAGTGATTTCTCTCATGATCATAAATTATGGAAAAATATTCACTCACACTTTTAGAGATAAGGCTTTGCAGTGGTATTATTATTTGTCTTATTGTTCTATTGATTCTTTTCAAAAAATGGCAAATTCATTCATATAACAATTTTAAAATAATATTGGTCCTCAAATTACTTTAATTTTTTTGATACATTGTAAGAAAGGTGTTAAAGAAGAAGTGATTGATTTTATTTGTAGATACAAACATTTGCATTAAAAAATTTCTTATCCTATGGCCAATGGTGATGTTTAAAGAATTTTCTCTGATAATTTGCAAAGGATATTACAGATAAGATTTTATTTTTTGTGTTCACATCTTTCACACAATTGTGTGTAGTGCTTCATAATTATGAACTTCAAGTGAGATAGATTGAATCCTCTTCATCAATAGCTTTGGTTGATAAGAACGAGGGTTCTCACCAATATTTATAAAAGTTTCAAAAACCAAATAGAGGTTCATCACAATCAATAATAATCATGCTGATACAAACTGCTAGTCACTGTTAGAGTAATCAGTTTACTCTTTTTCGGCTTATGCTTTCTCTTAGGTGCATATAATTAATACTTTATATTAATTATATTGCGCAACCTAGCTTTTAGTTTTTAGGGTTTGTTCACCTTTATAGGCTGAACATTGTACTGCTTTTCAATTAATTCAGATTATAATTTCGCTCTCACTTTCTGAGCAACTTCTGAGTTCTTCAGCTTTTTCGTTTTTTGCTTCTACTTTGTATCAGGTTCTTGCATGCAGGTGTATTCGGGGTCTGTGGATTTGCATGTTTGCAAAATCCTACATGGTATCAGAGCCGCCCTGCTGCTGTCTGGTTTGAAGATTTTTGAAGCCATGAATCAAAGGCGTCATCTGCAGCTTCTTTGGGGTTTTTTCTTTCATTTCTAAGGAGGTGCCATTTTCTGGAGCAGATTGAGCCAAAACAGACGCTGCCATTGCGTTTAGAAGGCCCGGGAGAGTCGAAATCACATAAAGCTTGACTTATTTGGCCTCCGGAGCATCTGGGAAAAATTTCTGCCCTTCTATGGCCATATGGCACGAGTTTCGAGGCAAGAAAGCAAAAAAAAATATTAAAAAAATTCAGTTTTTTGGCTTACCGGGGCACGGCGCCACCGCGCCACCCTGCCGCCGCTTCTACAGGCCGCGCCCGGCCCAAGTGCAGCTCGCCGGCCGCTGCAATCGGCGGAGCTGGCCCAAACCCCAGCGGCGCCGCCCGGTTCCTCACCGCTGCCCAGGAACAGCCGCCACCGGCCAGCCACCCACCGGCGGTCAGGGCTGACGTAAGCTGACGTCAACATCCCGCCAAAATTTTTCGGCGGTCATTCCAATTTTTCGGGCGAAAAATCAGTTTTCCGGCAGTCTGCGACGGCCATCAATTTTATCTTCGCAGAATTCTGCGACGGCCAAACGGCCGTCAAATTTAAGCTCGTCTCTATTTTTTTTCCAAAGAGTTGTATTTTGGAGGGGCAGTTGGTTTTTTGCTCGTAACTTGAGCAAACAGACTCGAAAATGCAAGTGTCTTATATCGTCGGAAAGGTCTTTCTGAGCTGAACGCAGTGGTACAGGTCTCATTTCCTGTTTTTGTCATTTGGTTGCTGTTTTTCATAGTCAAAGTCACACCTTCCTTTCTACTCCTGTTCGGCTTCTAGAACTCAGGTTTTCTCCTCGTTTCTTTGTGCACTTTCAGTAGTTGATTATTTGTGGTGCTCAGGGGATAGAATATATACATTGTGGGGGGTGCATTTTACTTTCTGTTATTTACTTTCAGAAATAGA
>MU227833.1:738340-754615 GCA_018584345.1 Thuja plicata | reverse complement strand
GTCATTCTTTTGTCTTTGCTTGCTTTTATATCTCTTTTTGGAGAGGGGTTTTTCCCACTGGGTTTTCTGCTTTGTCTCCGGTTTACAGAGATTTCCTTGTACTGGGTACCTGATCAGGCCTTGTTGTCGGGACCCATTTCTTGCTTTCTTAGTCTTGCTAGGTCTGCTTTCTCCCTGCGTTCAGCTTAAGGGGGGGTGTTAGAGTAATCAGTTTACTCTTTTTNGGCTTATGCTTTCTCTTAGGTGCATATAATTAATACTTTATATTAATTATATTGCGCAACCTAGCTTTTAGTTTTTAGGGTTTGTTCACCTTTATAGGCTGAACATTGTACTGCTTTTCAATTAATTCAGATTATAATTTTGCTCTCACTTTCTGAGCAACTTCTGAGTTCTTCAGCTTTTTCATTTTTTGCTTCTACTTTGTATTAGGTTCTTGCATGCAGGTGTATTCGGGGTCTGTTGATTTGCATGTTTGCAAAATCCTACAGTCACAATACATGTTGTAATTTTACTCCTCTTTCTGAATCATTGCATAGTATCTTGCTTAAATTGATTAATTATAATGCGATGAAGCTTCCTCCCATTAAACCCATAGATGCTTCTAATCCTTTTCTAAATTCCTTGGATCATAAAGCCTTTTGCCAATACCATCATCAAGCTAGCCAGGATACTGAGAAGTGCTATAGATTGAAGCATGTGATTAAAGATCTTAGTGCTTCCAAAACTATAAATATGGAGGGTGTGAATGATAAAGAAAATAAATTTGTGTCACTCCATAAGAAAAATTTGTGAATCTTTTCTAATCCTTTTCCTTCACAGTCTAATAATGTTATGTGTCCTAGAAAACCCTCTTACATGACCATTAATGATATGTGTGTTGAATCCAACAATGTTGCAAACCTTATTGAGTATCCTAAGGCTAAATATCAAACTCACATTACCTTCAACTCAAGGGAGACTAATGATTCACCCAATGGACCATTATATATTACTGCAAAAATAAAGGAAATCTCTCATGATGAGTTCTCATTGATCTAGTATGTATGTTGAATGCTATTACTAAAGAAAATATTTTTACACAAAAATTTAATCATGAAGAAACATATGAAAAATATGATGTCATGATTAAGGTACATGATGGTTTCACTTAATATACCTTATGTTGTATCATTGTTCTTTTTGAGGTTGGTATTAAGTGCTTAGATGTTAACTTTTCTATTATCCCTACCTTGGAACAATTTTGTGTGAAGTTGGGACATCATTGGATCATGTAGAAACTTGACCCTTGATTATTTTTAGCCTAAAAAAATTGAACCTTTGAAACATCGAGAAGATGTCCTTTTCTTATCTTATCAAGAATTCAAACATGAAAGGATATCAGTCTTGATTAAATTTAAAGAGCCTTCAACTATGGATATTCTACCTCCTCATCTTGAATCTGAACTTATTTATATGCTTGCTATTATTCCTATGTATGTTATGGTGTCACCTTCTACATGTTATAAAGGAAAATTTTCAATATTCTACATCTCTCAACCTGGTGAGGTTCACTCAATTCTTCCTTCAAGAAAATAAGAAAAGAAATATGTGTTGATTGGTCCTAAACTTTCACAAGTGTTGAGTGGAACCATGATAACTTATTGTGTGAGAGACAACCATCAAATATGTCATGCCAAGGCTTGTGAACTTTCTTCCCAAACCATTGCCTCCCCTAAGACGTTGAATGTTGATTTTATCTCATTTGACCAACCTTTGCCTAACCCAAGGGAGGAAGTTCATCTTAATCAACGACTTCAAAATTCAAAATTATCTATGTAAAATGATTGTTCATTTCCTTTGTGCATTAAAGATCCTATTTTTATTAAGTTTTATAATGATATTGATGATAAATTTTTTTATTCTAAGAATGTTGATGACAACAAATTTGATGATATGTATGAGGTTATTGAGATTAACCATGAGATATCTTTGAGATTATTAAAAGCATTAATCCTAGCTCCTAGTAAAAAAAAGTGATTCATCATTAGAGAATGATCCTTATTTAGAACTTGCAGTAGCTACATCTATTATGCTTGCTATTTATCCTCTTACATCTTGTCGACCATCCCTAAGTGATGTTAAGAAAGATTAGGATATGGATGCTTTTTTTGACTAGCTTCACTAGCGCAATAGATTCTTGTGTATTTTCTTGCATTTAATGTATACCCCCTTTGATGTTTCTTTATGTTATGTTAAGCTCTATTTGGATGAAACTTGTTTCTCTATTGGTGCAAGGCAATGAAGGGACTATAAATCTTTTGTAATGTTCTTCTATTTTTATCCCAATTGTTCTAATTATTTCTATCAATGATATGTCGTAAATGTTCTATTGTTGTAACCATAGCTTTGTGTTGTCTACTTGGGGATGATGCAAGGTGTTCAAATCTTTCTTTTTAGTCTCCACCATGTTGACCTAAGAATACTTTTGTTGTTCATCTTATGTGCACTTCTTCCATTGTGTTCATTTTTCAACTACTTTTACAGGACAAGATAAAATCATTACAATCATACTTGATATACATTATTTATCAAATGTGGATATTGACCCCAATTTGTGGATCCCTTATGTGCTCTCTTTTTGTCTTGTGCTTGACTGCCCTTGATTTTTCCTTGCTTAGGGGCATATCATTGTGGCAACATGCTTATCTTTTGTATGCATGTATGCTACCTTAAAATAATTGCTCCTAGTAAGGTATACACAACTACTTTCATGTGGGAGCATACACTCTTCTCTTTGTTATAGTTTTTACATGTACCATGACATGTTTAGTGCATGTCGTAACACCCATTTTTCTACAAACTTTTCTTAGGTTAATTTGCAAACTCTTTCTTTTTATTTGTAATTTTTACACCAATTCTCTACACGACTGAGAGTATGTATAGCCTTATAGGATGGCATAGTCATGCTTTCTCTTCTCTACACATTTTACTCCTTTTATCTTGATATTAGATTGGTAAGATCCCAAGTCTCTGGAGGATTGATGTTTCTTTCCTCTTTAATAAAGTGGGGGTGAATGTAGCATTGTAAATTGTATCCCTCTACAATTTCATAATCACTTAGGCCTCAGTTTAGCTTTTTGACCTTTTATGCTTTTATCATGTTTGATTCTTCTCATACCAACTTCAAGTTACAAACCCTATCTATCAGTTGGGTCAATAGTCCTTTGTGTGGCTCTGATAGGCTCAACAATGGTTCCCTAGGCACTATTTCCCATAGACAATGGTATCCCAAGTGCCTTGTCTAGCTTAAAGGGGTCCAATTTTGAACTCTGCAATGGTTGGAGAGTATAGGTGGGAATTCATTTCTTGTGTTGGCCTACCTCATAAATTTAAACATATTTCATGAGGTGAGGTATAAAAGAAAGCATTACCCCCTCATTTGAGACATCTTATCCCATACACATTATCCATCTCTCCATAAGTTTTCCATTCAATTCAAATTCAAATGGGCAAGAAATCAACCATTATCAAGGTAGTGAAGGAGAGGGCATGTTCATATTTCAAGTACTCAGGAAGGCATTCGTTATCAAGTTATTATGAAGTTAATTATGCATTCCTACATGACAACGTCAACCTTTTCATGGAGACTCACCACAAATTATTTATGGTTATTTGGTAGATTATTTTGGTAATAAAGGTATTGAGATAAATTCATTCTCATAATTAATTAGCTCTAAGATCAATGATTGGGAGGGGATAAATAATATTATCCTCAAAGAGAAACCCCAACCTATTGCCCGTGATTTGAATGAATAATATTACTTTTCTCATCTATAGAAAGGAATTGAAGATATTTTGACCATGTTCATGCTTCTAATTTTATCTAGCGGGAAGATAATGAGGGTTGGAAATGATATTATAAAATTTCATGGTGTAAAGTTTGAAGGTATCAATGACCCTATGAATAGTGGAAATGTGAAGCTTAAGTTGGTTATGGTTGTTGTAGATGGTTTGACTAACTAAGCATTTTATCAAATGAATAAGGTGTGTGAATTTATTAACGTTGTTTATTAGGGATTTTTACCCTTCTATGATATTTGGGTTTTTAATGTTGGATCATTTTGGCTTTTTTCATCAATTTGTTTTTTGAGCATTGCTTTTATTTAATGTCCTTGAAAGGGTTGTTTTTATAAGCCTTTGACAATCTCTCTTTTTTGTTATGTTATATTTTACTTATATTTTGAAATGGGGACCAAAAATAGATTGTCATCATATTATTTAATAATTTATAATATTCTAGTACTTTATATACAAGTAGTAGGATTAATGTAACTCTACCATTTATTTCCTTATTCTTGAGGATTTATATGGATTCATTCAATATATACAATAAATATTGCCTTTAACCCTACACACCTAACAAAATAAAAGAAAGGATGACTACTAACCGTAACATCCCCAACGTAGTATTATAGAAGATAAAACTGCATATTTATAGTTTTTACCTCTACATTTTATGCCACTTTGTATTGATGTCTTTAATAGACAATTCAATGCATATTTTATCTCTTTTGGGATGTTCACTAAAATCGAGCCTAAACTCAACACTTTGATAAACAATGTCTCTCAACATAGACCCTTCTCAACCTAGTTTTATTATTATTATTATTATTATTCCATTCTGGATGTAATTGCACCCACAATTACTTCTCTTGCACTAGATCATCAACATGGTCTCATCTACATTTTTCATATTCAAATCCTTTCTTTGTAAGGCTAATTCTTCTAGAATATGATTGTTAACTATTGAGATAGGTGCTAAAATATTTAAATTGTGTCTAGGTTATGTATATAAATTTATCATCCTAGGACACTTTCACACAAAACATAAAATAATCATAATTGTTTCTAGGTTATGTAGATAAATACACCATCCTAGAACACTTTCAATCTACCAAGAATTCATCATCAATCCTCATCTACCGACATTAGATATCAATATATTTAGTAATCAACTATCAATATTTATTTTAAACCTTTATTGAGAAGTTATCCTCCCAGTCTAGTTTTCCCTGATCAATACTCACTATAGAGGTATCTATTAGTCGCAGCCGCATATTTTCTTTCTTTAGAGTTAACAACATTTAAGTATTAGTGGAACAATTTTGATTGATACCACTTAAATCACTATTCATTGTGGCTAAATTTCTTTACTATTATTGAGCTAATTTTCCCTTACATAAAAAACATTCAAAAAAGAATTTATCTATAAATACTAAAAATTTGTTTGTGTAAAATGAAACTAAATCATTAGAATTAACCATACCAAATAAAGTAGATTGTGACCACAATCTTATCAAATCAATATATGTATATGTAGCAATATAAATACATTACATTGATTTCAAATACATCCTAATCTGTCTTAATTGAATTTCAACACATCAAATTTTCATCTCAATTATTATATTCTTATCTTGTTACATATACTTTAAAAAAAAAACAATTTTATTGTTAATTAAATAAATATAAGTACAATATTTCAATTACCTAAATTTCATTTTATTTTTCATGTATTCTCACTTATTGGAATACTTCAAAATTAGAGGCTCTTATATCAAGGAGACCTCTCTTGCCTCACATGTCACAAGAAAACCTAACTTTCTAGGGAGTGGAGGCCCATTAAAGGCTACTTATTGGAAGTTATTTGTAGTCCTAAGATGATGCCCAAACATAAAACTATGAAAGGAACCGTTTTACCACAAACATCATGAAATGTGGGTTAGTTCTATCATGAACTAATTCATTAGTAGTTTTAGAGATTATTTTAACATAAATGACATGGGAGTTCCCATTAGCACCCTTATAAATAGCCTATATTTGTGGATTCACACTAAATCACGAAACAACCATTGGAGTAGATGCAACATAATTCAAAGACCTTCATTATTTAAACACATTTATGCGCGGACTCTATAATTATTGAGGGTGTATTTTAAAATTATTAATTTTGATTCATTTACACTTATACATATAGCAATGTCCCCTATTTATAATATTAACTAATTAAAATCAAACTGAAAACTTTCTAAATACCAATATTCTAAAACAAGCTACATTGATGCAAGAATAAATGAGGGCAAGTTGTTATATTCTTATCCATAGAAAAGCTTAGTTTAATATCATATCTTTTAATTTATGGTACCATAATAACTATATGGCTTGGAACATATTAATGAGTATTGAAAATTCATTGCAAAACATACTTACCAACTACATTTCCTTTTAAAGTAGTAAAAGCTTATAGTCAATACATTGGTAGTTGTTTGTCATGGGAGTGAACATTGGATACCCCTAGGAATATATTTAGAATACAAATTCTTCTAATTTTTTATCGTTAAATGTGTGGCTTTATAAGGCCACTCTTTTGATTTTTTTTATTTATTTTTAAGAAAGAAGCCTTGAAATTAATATAAGCAAGATAATTAAACGAATATTAAATTAGGAAGGTGATTATAGTAAGATAAGTGTTAGGATTAATATCCTTCAATCTCATAAATTATATTGTATTTGATTTATTCCAACATTCTTTTCAAGTTGTCTTTAGATATCTAAAATATTATTAGGAAATATTTTAATAATATTTCACTTACAGTTTGTAAATGCAATCATAGGCGATAAAGGGTCTATTGTAGTAGTAAATGATTATTTTTGGACACAATTAAATAACTCCTTAAGTTGAAATTTTTAAAGAGGAAAGGTGTCTCTTGGTGTTCCATGCAAGTGACTCTTACCTCCCCTAAGTTTTGTGCTTGGAAAGGAGGGAAATATATCTTTTAGGATGCCAAAATAAGTGACTACGCATCTTAGAAAAAATGTAAAGGATTGGCCTGTTTGGTTTCTATAAGAGTCTTATATCTCTATACATTGAACCCTTGGAATGGTGGTAAGATAACACGACTTCATGTACATACTTATCATTGAGAGTTCACATGCATAGAAATTTTGTCAAAAGGAAGACAAAAGAGTGAAGAAAATGTGTTACATTGTAATTGTGTTTTGAAGATAATACGTACTTGGCCTAATTCTTGGTGGAGTTTTGTATACACGAGTTTCTCCACATAAATATTATGTAATGTTGAGTTGACTTTGATTGATTGGAAAATTGAGCACAAAGAAGACAGTTTTGGGAATAGTTGCATTGCAACCCTAGGCAGAAAAAATAGTGAATCCATTCTATTCTAGACCATATTTGAAAATTTTTTGTTGATTATTATTATTTATTTAAAAAGAAACAAAACAAGGGTGTCGTCCCTTACAAAAAACAACCCAAAAGATCAAACTAAAGGTAGTTAGAACATAACAAATCTTACATTCTAGCTACAAATCTTAAACCTCCATTTTGTTGGTTGTTCATCATTGTTTGGGACTAGTACAATGAATGGGTACTTTGCTACCCAATCAAGCTTAAATTCCTTTTCATTTCCCACTCCGCCCCATTTTTTACTTTCCTTTTTCTTTTCTTCCTACCAAAATCAATATCATCTTCAGTGCTAGCATTTTCATCCAAATGAATTATCTCATTCTGGGTATCCCTTAGAACATCTTCTGCGGTGTCGGTATTGTCATCCTCATTTGACACATTTAACTCAATGAAAATCTCACCTTGTGGTGGTGGTGAGCTACTGTGAATGGCTTCTGCAAGTGCAGAAGTTGATGGACTAGAAACTTTGTCAATTCCAAAGAAAGACTTTATGGTAGTATCTCTAAGTTTTGGGTGTTTTGATGGCCTCCCAATCCCTTCACCACCCTGGGTAGTCTTACCCTTGTCTAGCCTCCCAATTCCTTCACTGCGTTGAGGAGTCCTACCCTTGTCTGGCCTCCCAATCCCTTCACCACCCTGAGGAGTCTTACCCTTGTCTAGCCTCTCAATCCCTTCACCGCCATGAGGAGTCTCACCCTTGTCTGACATCCCAATCCCTTCACCACCCTGAGGAGTCTTAGTCTCACCCTTGTCTGACATGGCAATTCCTTCACCACACTAACGACTCTGAGTCTTACCCTTCTCAGACATCTCAATACCTCCACCACCCTGAGGAGTCTCACCCTTGTCTGACATCTTGACCTCTCACTACTAATTAAAACTAATACTATGAAGTATAAAGAAATGAATACTCACCTTTAGGATTTCTCTAAATCAGGAATTAGGAATGCCTAGGCCTGTGTTGCAAGATTGTATCTCTGGCCTTCCACCCTGCCATCAACTTCATGGTTCCAAATCAAATTGATGTGAATCAAGAGCTCCCAACTTTAGTAATCAGACACGAACAAATTATAAGAAAGAGTGTTTCAAACTTCAAATTATATTTATATCAATCTATGATTCCATTTTTGGTGAATTCCACCGGCTTTTCAGAATACATCTTGATTTAAGTGGGGCGAATAAATTACCAATTTACCTGTCCAAGATTTTGCCTCTCCGATTTGCATGGAGGTGTAATTACTAATACTCATGGAAATTGGCGAAATGGGTCCTCAAATGCTTATAACATTTTAATTGTTATTACCGAATTGGGCCTCATTAGAATTTATGTGTAGATTTTTATGGGCAAAATGGGTTGATGCTTGCAATGCAAATTTAATAAACCATTGGTGAAATAGGTCCTAGATACAGAGTCATTTTACTATAATTGGTGACTAAGGGAGGCGAATGAATACCCACGTCCAAGTGATTCCAGGTGAATATAATGGTCATCCACGTGAAATAGTATGTGGTCAATGGAGATTCCAATAGACATTGGACCGTTACACTAGAAATTCAAGATGATTTGGCCATCATGGATGGTCCATCATATTTTCCAATTTTGGCTCGAAGAAATCCAAAAATTCACCAACAGTCAAAGATTCACCACTAAAAAAACTCTATGTTCCTTTTTCTTGTAGCCTCGTTATGTGTTTTCTTGTGTGGTGTGAACCTTGATGTCTATATCCTAGGATGGATGGGTGGGCCTCGAGGTTACATGTGTCGGGTGGTAGTGTTCTTTCTTCTCCATTGAGGTTCAAAGATTTGTTTGTGATCTTTCTAGATGAGCTTGCAACTCTACTTCGGGTGGTAGTGTTCTTTCTTCTCCATCGAGGTTCAAAGTTTTGTTTGTGATCTTTCTAGATGAGCTTGCAACTCTACTACATCATCTTGACTTATTTGGATAGATGGTTCTTCTTGTACATTACATCATGCTATGTATCATTGAGCATATGTATTGATGTTGTGTTGTGATGACATGTAACTGATTGAATGTTTGAAGATGTTAATTTGATCAACGAAATGCAGAAAGATAATGCAAGACATTAAATCAGTTAATGGATTGTATTTTCATTGATGTCAACTTGATATAATCTAATCGGTTATAATCAAAGTATCAAAGACTTCAGAGAATAAGAGAGAGAAAGATTATGCTTTCAGTATTGCATAAAAGACAAACATTCACCATGTGACTTCAAACACCGACGGTCAGTGGAACCCGACAGACATAGAGAACCGAAAGTCAAGTCACAGTGACGCCCGAGAAAGAACACCGATGAGCATTACTGACGCGCAGAATCAAAAGCATAACCAATGGCCATAATCATAGTGTAAACTGACGGAGAAGCCCGAGGAGAACTGGAGTGTTGACCGAAGCTATCAAAGAGTTAAAACACCGAAATTAACTAGAGTTCAGAAATGACAAAATATCTAGCTGGCAGAGCTAAATATAGACTTAACTAGTAGTTATCATTGTTTTCATCAACAAGATAAAGCCAGAGATAAGTAAAGGATTTAAAGATATTTTGTCTAGTTGGCAAGAAGATCTCTATGAGATAAAACAAGAGTTTTGCTTTAAATCAAATTGGCTAAGATTATGGATCGCACCAAGACCAAGAAAATCAAGAACCTAACAATGGTGATATCATGTCTATAAAGAGACAACTTAATTCATTTCAAATTAAGGAAAAAGAGGATGCTGGAGTGATACTGATGAAGAACAAATTCATAAAGTCCTAATCAATCAAGCTGAGGAAAGAGCTAAATTTTTTTGTAGGCACCGAGCAACAGAGCATAGCATCATCGAGCAGAACAATAGTGGAGCAAAGGTATTAAAAGGACATATTGACCAAATTATTTTATGAGATTACAATAGATCTGAAAATCTGCAAGCATAATTTGTATATGTGAACAGATCATATTGTTTCAGTTTAACCATTGATTCATAAAGTTTCTTAACCGAGCAGGATTTAAAGATCCTTTCTATATTGAGATACATCCCAAGGAGTATCAAAAAGTTTGATCATGAAGATAGCATGAGATGCCAGATACTTATTGACAGGATAAAAGAGTGTTTGGTCAAGGAAGGTAGCATAGAGATGCCCGATATCAAGTGAAAAACTAATCTTTTAAATCCTCTAAAAGGAATGTCAGAGGCTTACCGAGAATGACAAAGCCCGAGCATATCATGTGCAAGAACTGTCAAAAAGGTAAGATGACAAAGTCTAGTTTCAAGAGTAAAGCCCATACATCTAATGCAATTCTATAATTAGTCCATACAGATCTATGTGGACCCATGAGGATAGAGAGTTACTATGGAGATAGGTATTTCATTCTCTTTGTTGATGATTATTCTAGAATGATGACAGTTATGTTCTTAAAAGATAAATCTGAAGCATTCAAGATGTTTAAATGGTATAAGGCTATGGTAGAAAAACAAAGTGAAAATAAATTTAAATGCTTAAGGTCAGATAGAGGAGGGGAATTTACTTCAAGATGAATCAACTAACTATTGCAATGAGCATGGAATTAAAAGATAGGTTTCTGCACTGAGAACACCACAACAAAATGGAATTGCTGAAAGGAGAGACATCAATTGTTGACTGTGTAAGAACATTGATGATTGAGAAAAGCATCACTCAAACTTTCTGGAGGGAAGCTGTCAGTACTGCTGTCTACACATTGAACAAAGTACAATTGAAGAAGGACACAAAGAAGACTCCCTATGAGCTTTGGTATGGTCATACACCCAATGTAAGTTACTTCAGAATCTTTGGTAGCTAATGTTATATTTTGAAGGATGATAGAAATGGAAAACTTGACTCCAAAAGTGAATAAGGTATCTTTCTAGGATACTCAACCAAAAGCAAGGCTTATAAATGTCTTAACAATTCATCTAACAAAATCATTGAAAGTGCAAATGTAAAAATAGATGAATTTGCAGAAAAGAATGATAAGGAAAGCATAAGAGAACTAGAGGACTACAACAGGTTTGTTTATACATAAATTTGCACTCTACATGAGCAACAGTGTATCGCTCCCGAGCAAAAAGACATTGCACCCGAGCATCAGGCTGCAATTACCGAAAATTAGAAAAATCCTCAAGGTGATGTTTCAAGCGATGGAGATCATAACGAAGGTCAAGAAGATGATCAGAATGATGGACAAAGAGCTGAATCAAAACTTGCTAAGTATATCAAAAGACATCATCCACATAATCAAATCATAGGAGACAAGTAGGCTGAAACAAGCACACGAAGTAAGTCACTAAATACCAGATGTTTACTTTGTGATTTTGAGCCTAAATCTGTTAATACTGCACTTGAGAATGAAGAATGGGTCAGTGCTATGAATGAAGAAATAGAACAGATTGAGAAGAATAATACATGGACACTAGTACCGAGACCAGATGAAAAGAATGTCATCAGTACCAAATGGATATTCAGAAACAAGTTGAATGAGAATGGAGAAGACACAATAAATAAAACAAGATTAGTATGCAAGGGGTATGCACAAGAAGAAAGTATTGATTATGGAGAAACATTTGCACCCATTGTTAGATTAGAAGGAGTTAGAATCTTAGTTGCTTATGTTGCATTCAAAGGATTCAAGGTATACCAGATGGATGTCAAATATGCATTCCTAAATGGAATACTGGAAGAAGAGGTATACATTGAACAACCAGAAGGGTTTGTTGATCCAGACAAGAGAAACATGGTATGTAGACTACATAAAGCTTTGTATGGATTGAAACAAGAACCAAGAGTTTGGTATTAAAGAATTAACTCATATCTCATTAGCATTAAATTTGTAAGAACAAGTGAAAATAACAATATGTACTTAAAAGAAGATACCGATAGTAATGTTCTGATTGCTGAAATTTTTGTTGATGATATCATTTTTGGGGGAAATGAAATGTTATGCAAATATTTTTCTAATGAAATGTGCAAAGAGTTTGAAATGTCTATGTTTGGAGAGATCAAATTCTTTCTTGGTCTACAAATTCTTCAACAAGATGCATGCATATATATCACTCAGTCCAAATACATCAAGGAAGTGATGAAGATTTTTAACATGGAAGATTCCAAACTAGTTGGAACACCTATGGCTACTGGATGTAAGCTGACCAAAGAAGACAAATCAAATGAGGTAAATTAGACCTTGTATAGATCAATGATTGGAAAACTAATGTATGTTGTTCACACCAGACAAGATATAGCACATGCAGTTGGAATAGTTGCAATATTCTCTGCTAATCCCAAAGAATCACATATGACTGCTGTCAAGAGAATTCTGAGATATCTAAAGAAAACCAAGGACTATGGCTTATGGTACAAAAGAGAAGGAAAATTTGAGCTACAATTCTATACAGATGTTGATGGTGCTGGAAACATTGATGACCGAAAGAGCATAACTGGAGGAGCATTCTTCATGGGTGATAGACATGTCACATGGATCAACAAGAAGCAAGGATGTATCTCTCAATCTACTGTAGAAGCAGAGTATGTGGTTGCTGCTACAAATTGCTCCAATATTGCATGGATCAAAAAATTATTAGATGGTATGCATATGAAGATTATTGAACCAGTAATTATTTATTGTGATAATACCAGTGCAATTAACATCTCTAAGAATCCAGTCATGCATGCTAAGTCTAAGCATATTGCTATCAAGTATCACTATCTGAGAGAACAAGTGCAAGCAAAGGAGGTGATACTAGAATATGTTCAATCAAAGGAACAATTAGCTGATATATTCACCAAGCCATTACCGAAGGATACATTTGAGTACTTGAGATAGAGACTAGTGGTACAACCCTTGTCTATCGGTTAGTAAGCTGACTAGGAGGCTGTATCAGCCTAAACACAATCAGAAGATCATTCACGTTGATGCACAACTGAGATGAACAACAAAAAATATATCTATACACAACAAGGTACAAATCTACAGCGAACACTAGAGACATTATAATACTGATGGATAGGGAAATTCAAGGAATATATTATATAAAAAGGGATGAAGATGATATAGAAGAAGATGTTTGGCATTCTTGTCAAAGGGAGAGACTATTTCATTATCATTATCATTATCCATGAAGAGAAGTTCCTGAGAATCAAAAGGAAGAGTTAATCAATATTCAAAGGGAGATAAATGGATTACATATGAAATATCCATCTAAGGGAGAGAAGTAACAAAGGGAGAGAGTTCATAAAAAGAGAGAGATTGTTGTCAAAGGAAAAAGATATTATCAGGAAGAGGAATAGTCAAGGTAGAGCACACATCAGAATAGAGACATTATATGCTACATCTATCCAGTGAAGGGATTGAAGATTGAAGAAAACCACACTGCAAGAAACAAATCAAAGCTATTTTGAGCTTATCGAGAACTAGACATTTGTAATAGTTACAATAGGAAAAACTGTTGAAACTGTTATATTTCATATTGTATTAGTAATAGTATAGTATGATAATGTAGTATGTTGCCATCAATGCCAAAGGGAGAGATTGATGACATGTAACTGATTGAATGTTTGAAGATGTTAATTTGATCACCGAAATGCATAAAGATAATGCAAGACATTAAATCAGTTAATGGATTGTATTTTCATTGATGTCAAATTGATATAATCTAATCGGTTATAATCAAAGTATCAAAGAATTTAGAGAATAAGAGAGAGAAAGATTATTCTTTCAACATTGCTTAAAAGACAAGCATTCACTATGTGACTTGAAACACTGATGGTCAGTGGAACCCGACGGACAGAGATAACCGAAAGTCAAGTCACAGTGATGCCCGAGCAAGAACATCGACGAGAAGAATCACAAGCATAACCGACGACTATAATCATAGTGTAAACCAATCGAGAAGCCCAAGGAGAACTGGAGTGTTGACTGAAGCTATCAAAGAGTTAAAAAACCAAAATTAACTGGAGTTCAGACATGACAAAATATCTAGCTAACAGAGATAAATATAGACTTAACTGGTAGTTATCATTATTTTCATCGACAAGATAAAGACAGAGCTAAGTAAAGGATTTAAAGTTGTTTTTTTCAGTTGGAAAGAAGATCTCTACGAGATAAAACATGAGTTTTTCTTTAAATCAGATTGGCTAAGATTGTGGATCACGCCAAGATCAAGAAAATCAAGAACCTAACAACGGTGATATCATGTCTATAAAGAGACAACTTAATTCATTTCAAATTAAGGGGAGTGAATGAAAAAAAGGATGCTGGAGAGAAACTGACGAGGAACAACTTCATACAGTCCTGATCAATCAAGCTGAGGAAAGAGCTAAAGTTTTCTGCGGTCACCGAGCAACAGAGCATAGCATCACCGAGTAGAACAATAGTGGAGCAAAGGTTTTAAAATGACATATTGATCAGATTATTTTATGAGCTTACAATAGATCTGAAAATCTATAAAGTATAAGTTGTATATGTGAACATATCATACTGTTTCAGTTTAACCATTGATTCAAAAAGTCTCTTAATTGAGCAGGATTTAAATATCCTTTCTATATTGAGATACATCCCAAGGAGTATCAAAAAGTTTGATCATGAAGATAGCATGAGATGCCAGATACGTATTGACATGCCAAGAGAGTGTTCGATCAAGGAAGGTAGCATAGAGATGCTCGATATCATGTGACAAACTAATCTTTTAAATCCTCTAACAAGGTCACACCTAAAAGTGTGTTTGTAACCTTTAACAAGGTTGGCTCTTCACCGAGCTCACTTCAGAAGAGTGAAAATTTTAGGTTATCGATCCCAAGTGGTTTTTCCTTTAACAGGGTTTCCACGTTAAAAATCCATGTGTCATTGTGTTTATGAGTCATTACTTTAGTGTTTTGCATTACACATAGCTAATCTGGATTGATCGGTATACTCTAGATAATTTATTGTCTTTCAGTAAATTAACAGACTGTTATTCGGTAAGCATACAGAATAAGGTTTAACAAAGCATTCCGAGCAGTAGTAAATTGATAAGTATATTTGAAGGCATTCATCTTATAGGACTGAAGATAACTAGAGGCTTAATATTGTGGTACTAAGTTTTTGGGTTGATTAATTGGAATATTTTTGAGGCCACTGATTTACCCCCCCCTCTCAGTTATTACTAACACTGTTGTACACTCCATGAGGAGATGAATGGAAATGTAATTGTATACATGTATCAAAGACCATTTGTATTGTATTGCTTAGAGTTAGACAAATCAACTATCAATATGTACTTTTATGTTACCTTGTTATGTATTAAGAACATTTGGATTTGAGGACTAAATGAATATAGCTAAATAATGTTAATCTTGTGTATTATATCTTCAAAGTTTTATTGTTTTATTTGTTAGAGTAATCTTTAGTAATTACTCTTTAGTGCTTAAGTTAGACTTAGGAAAGTTTCCTTTTCTGAGTTAGTTTCCCTTTTAGGGTTTCGGTATCCTTTATAAGGATTGACCGGCTTTCATTTCATAAGGAGATTGTATTATTTTAATCATTGTTAATAGAAGCTTATTTCTGTCACAATGCTTTTTCAGTCTCTGGCCTATCGGCCGCCCTAGCTTTCTCTTTCTGTCTTCTTCTTCTTTGTAATGGTCTTGCATGCAGGTGATCTTGGGTAGATTGATGTTCATCAATCTCAACATGGTATCAGAGCTTTCCTGCTGTCAGCTGTTCGGTCTTCGTTGAAGCACATAAGCTTTCAGAGGCTTTTCCGGCTTTTTTCTCTGGTTCTGGGGGGTCTTGTTTTTCAGAGTTGTTTGAGCCAAAACAGACTCCACCATTACGTCCAGAAGGCCCGGGAGAGTCGAAATCATATAAAATTTTGACCTTTTTGGGCACCGGGGCTCTTGGAAAATTTTCTCGGCCTCCCAGGGCCGTACGGACACGTTCCTCGAAAAAAAAAATTAAAAAAAACATTTTTTTAATGTTTTTTTTTATTTAACAAAAGCGCTCGCAGTTTAATTAAAAGGGCGCCACCGGGGGGCCGCCAC
>MU227833.1:696344-721764 GCA_018584345.1 Thuja plicata | reverse complement strand
TAGATCATGAAGCTATGTTATCGATAGTGTTGTTCTTGTCTTACTGAGGTAGTCATGTATGTTCTCTATGATTGAATTCTCTTTATCTTCCATATCTTTATGTATGAATGTTGAGTTATAATCCTTTTTCTAAGGACTCATGTCTTTGACTTAGTGATATTCTACTTTGTTGCAATCCATCAGGATCTTGTCTCTAACTTTACCATGAGCACGTTCGATTTCCGTACTCCTGCTAAAGTGGGGGCTTAATGTATCATCTTAAATGGAAGCACTTCCATGTTAAGAGTATTTATCCCTCCTTAGGGGATGTATTTGAACTCTATCACATCATCCTCTTGTTTCTGCATCATCCCCCCTGATCTGCCTTTCTGTCTACCATTTTCTGACCTGATTTTTGCATTCTGGGATATAAACCTGTGTTTCTAGGATTCAGGGACAGGGTCGACCTTGGCCCTGACCTAGGAAAGGTTTGAACTTTTCCCTATCATAGGACAGGGCCAACCTTGACCCTATCCTAGGGTCCAAATCCTGGGAACTTTTGGTCTCCCGGATGTCGGTCCTCACAAAAAGTTTCCTCCCGCTTCCGGGTCGGCTGTTTCGGGCTCCGGAGCATGGATTCCTAAATTATATTTAATATAGGTCCTATCCTAGGGGTAAAGGATTTAATGGTGATTTAATTATCCTATGTAGGCCTCCTTAGAAGATTGTGCCCTAGTTTCATATAAAAGGAAGTTTTCTCCTCTCATTTTCTCTAAGTCCTCTATTGAAGCCTAAGTGATATTGAGCAAGGAAAAAAGCTAAGCAAAAAGTTTAAGCATCCATTTTTCTACATATTTCCAAGCTCTCAAGGTGTTCAAATATTCCTCTCAAGCATTCAAGTTCTCCATTGAAGATCAAGGATTCAAGCTCTCAAGCCTTTGAAGGGATTTGGTTCAAGAATTCAAGATTTATCCTCCAAACCCTAGATCTAGCCATGATTGTGGTGTGATCTTCCTTCAAGATCCTTTTTGCATCCTCAAGACTCTTTCATCATCCTTCTAAGATGGATTTCAAGAATACAATCATGAATGTTTATGGTTTTGAAAGTTCCATGCTTTCATACTTACATATTTGCATACATTTGGATTACATTAGCATATCTATTGAATATCATAGCTTCATTATTAACTTCAATTCTACTACTTGCTAGCATTCTATATTTTATTGATTTCAAGGTTAATTCCTAAATTGGGGTTTGACTAAGGCAAACCCCTCCCCCACAACAAACAAACCTTTCTTTTTGCAGGTACAAATTCAGGACTATAGATCTGAGACCATATTTGGATACCCTTTTCAGTCTTCTTTTGGATAGCGCAAACAGGGGACACTTTCGTATCTATGCAGGATAGGGTTGGAATTTGTGGTATAGGGTCAATCTTTTTCATAAGATGACATTAGAATGGAAAAATATTTCTGGGTTTTGTTCGTCTCTGCGTTTTGGTTTGGGATCAACTATCAGATTTTCTAGAAACAGTCTATAGACCTCAGAAAATAACAATCTTTGATCTACAATTTTGTAAGGTTAGTTCTTCCTCCTATCCTTTTCAATTACTATCACTAAGCATATTTAATAAATCAATTTACAGAATTTAAGATCCCCTTTCTTGTCCTCTTTCCAAATAGTTGATTCACTTGTGCATTAACCCTTCTACTTGGGTTGATCAAATTGGATCTCCTATTTGTGTATTTGAGGGTGAAAGAAATGAACATCTTATCTTCCCCTAATCACAATTACAATATATAATCAATATCAAACTCAATTAAATGTAAAGTAGGGTTAAGGAATTTAACACACTTTAAGAAAATCAAACAACAATTAAAAAATAATCTCCTTACCCCTTTTCACCTCTTTATATATATATATATATATATATATGATTGAAGGTAATAGAGGTGAATTTTTTTGTTATGGATAATGCATGATCTAGAAGTGCTCTTAGCTTACAATTTGGAATTGATTGGGATCCAAGAGCATTGATGGTATTGGCAGAATCACCTTCTATACCAATATTTGAGATTCCTAATTCAGAATATAGTTTGAGGCCTTCCACTAGTGCACACATTTTGGCCATATTGTTAGTGGTAGTACCTAAAGGTTTTGCAAGAGAGGCAATTTTCATCCCATTTGAATCATGAATGACACAACCTATACCAGCGGGTCCAAGGTTACCTCTAGAAGCCCCATCAAAGTTGAGTTTGAATCTGCCCTCAGATGGAGGATTCCATACACATTATTTTCTTGCTTTGGTATTGTTGTTGTTTGGTTCATTGGACAAAGGAGGGATCTTGAGACCAATTCATTGGTGTCTCATAGATCCATCCCATGCAATCATAGATTTATTAGGAATTGACTGATTTGATAATCTATTGTTTTTTACTTTGATGATGTTTGCATTAATTTTATTTATAAGTTGATTAATCTCTATATGTTTGTCTTTAAAGGGTCTCTGATTCCTCTCCTTCCATACTCACCATAAAAGAATAGACGGGCTTCCCTTCCATAAGATATTATAAATACTATCTTTATGGTAGTTTGGCCAGGTTATGAACATGTCTTTCAGGCTGTGAGGAAATGCTGATGTGTATTCAAGTTTGTCACAAAGCCATTCCCAACAATTCCTAGTATAAGGATAGTGTAGGAGTAAATGATTTATGGATTCAGAATCTAAATTGCAGAGGAAACATCTGCTAGGGCCTTCATATCCCATTTTAGTAAACCGGTCAGCTGTGAGAATCTTATTTTGAATGACAAACCATGAGAAGAGCCCTACCTTGGGCAAGACATGTTTGTCCAAGAAAAGGTGAAGGATAAGATACATTTTATTATATTGATGTTCAATAATAACTATTTTAAAACCATCTTTAGCATTATATTTACCATCATTTGATGATGACCACAAAAGAGAATCCTTTTTATTATTAAGAATGATTTTTCTACTTCTTAGAATGCTAGACAACATGGTTTTATGATGGTCTGGTATATTAATGTTCGCCAGTGATTTCCATGTAGGGTTGTCAAGGGACATATCAGCTGGAGGGATAAAGTAGTCATAAACATATTTTACCTAGCATTGTTTAAGGGTTTGGATGATGTTCCCCCAGTCATGCATACTCGATATGGAAGGTAAACCTTCCTAAGATTCATCCCAAAAAAGTGCCTCTTTCCCATCATTGATTTTCCAAGATAGGCAATTACCAATAGTATTCTTACATTCCATCATAAAATTCCAAATTCATGAACCATGGAGGAGATGTCTAGTTCTGAAGAGTATGATGGGATGTCTGCAATTAAGATATTTATAGCAAAGAAATTTAGCCCATTTCATATTAGATTGGTTGAGGAGATTCCATACTAGTTTGGTTCCAAGGGCTTTGCTTTTCTCTTTGGTGTTTTTGAAGCCTAAACCCCCATATTCAATGGGTGTACAGAGAGTATCCCAAGCTACTAAGGGAATTTTATGTTGGTCACTGGTCCCTTGCAAAAATAAATTTTTTAAGTGTTTGTTAATTTCCTTACTGCTTTTTGAGGGGAGATGGTAGCAATCCATTTAATAGATAGGGATGGCTGAAAGGAATGAATTTAAAGCATTGTCAACTTTCCTACTGAGGATAGCCATTTTCCATTCCATGATCTTGTCTGTTTCCTAATCTTTGAAATAATCAGGTCCCAAGAATTGGTATTTTTAGTTCCCTTGTCTAGAGTTAGGCCAATGTATTTGTAGGGAAGTGAGCCTTTCCTAAAATTAAGGATTTTGCAAATATCAGTTTCCAATGTTGGGTCAGTATTTAGGAAGAAGATTTTAGACTTTTGTTGGTTGATTTCTTGTCATGAAGCATTAGTATAGGATTGTAGGATTTCCTTGAAGTTTTGAGTCTCTTGTAGTGAACTTTTTCCAAATAGCATGGTGTCATCAACGAATTGTTGATGCGTAATGGGTTCCACATTAGAGGTGACCTTAATACCTTAAATCTTATTATCCCTCCAAGCCTTAGTTATAGACCTCCCCAAGGCCTCAACCATAATTATGAAGAGGAATGGAGAAATAGGGTCTCCTTGACGAATGCCTCTAGACACTCAAAGAAGCCTTTGGGGGAACCATTTACTAAGACATAAAATTTGGGAGTTGAGATACATTTGAAAATTAGATTGATCCATTGTTTATCAAAGCCAAATTTTTCAAGCACTTTACAAAGGAAACTCTGATCTACCTTGTCATAATCTTTGTTGATGTCAAGTTTAATAAACATACTGGGTTTTTATTCAATTGGGTTGAGTGTATGGCTTCATGGGATATAATGAATCCATCGTAGATGGATCTATCTTGAACAAAATATTTTTGTTCCTCACTTATGATTAGTGGTAGTAATTTATGTATTCTGTTGGCAAGGGTCTTAGACAATAGCTTGTATAAAGTGTTGCAAAGGGCTATGGGTCTGCAATCATTAAAGCTTTCAATCTTCTCTTCTATTTATTTCTCTTAGAAGCTTACCAGAGTTTCTAACTCCTTCAAGGGTTGTAGTGACCTCATTTCCCACAAAATACCAACATCTTTGGAAAAACATAGCTTGGAAGCTTTCAGGGCCAAGTGCTTTATCTGGTTGCATTTGTTTAAGAATCTTTCCAATTTCCTCCGCTGTAAATCTAGCTTTTAGGGATCTATTGGTGTCTTGATTGATAATTCTCAGGATGTTCTCAAGGAGTCTATTTTGGTTGGTAAGATCAGAGGATTCTGTATTGTTAAGGTTATTACTAAAGTGTTTAATTGTAACACCCCAAAATTGGCATCTTGCAACCCTAACCAATTTTGTTGCATTTGTCATTCTTTTGAATCATCAAAGTCCTATTGTACAAGGCAATTTTGAGTTTTGACTGAGTCTACTCGACCTAAGTGTCAAATGTAGAAAATCCTAAATCTGCATTAATCATACATTATATTTAATTCCTAAATATCTATTGGCTAAACAAACCCTATGATTGAATTAATTTAATTATAAAGTCCTATCACTTTAATTAAATTAAATTCACCCCTTTTAGCTAAAACACATAAAAAAGAATTAAATAATATTTAATTATTAAATAAATATCCTCATTTCAAAAATTGAATTTAATTATTCAAATAATTGAGAAAAACACATTTACGAGGTCATATTCTATTTATTTAATTAAATATTCTCTCAAAAATCTTCTCTCCTATTCAGAAGTGGAAACCTTGAATTAACTCTGCTTTAAAGAGAAAGAAAATAGTTAAAATAAAAAAGAAAACAGTTAAAAAATAAAGGGAAAACAATTTATTGTTTTCTTTTAAAGAAAGCTTTCTATTTTGAACTAGCTTTTCTATCTGTTTTATTTCAAAAATGAAACTTTCTATTCTGAGCAGGCTCTCAATCTATAAAAGAGCTCCCATTTCTCATTCAAAACCCCCTAAGAAAATATGCATTGTTAGAACAAAGAGTTTCTGCTACATTTTATCATCTCATTTCTAGTTAAAAGCTCTCATTTTGCAATAGATTAATGTCAATTTCTTAGATTAATTGCATTGCAATCATGTCTTAGTTTAATATCATTTGAAATCTTAGAATAATCTTGCATCTTTCAATATCATTTAGATTAATATTGCATTATATTTGCATATTCATGGAGAAAATCCTTCATTATTAGATTGGTCTATGGTTGTGAGACTCTCATTCTTAGAGCTATTCGAAACCCCATCTAGATAGAAGGCAACAGGTTGAATCATACAGGCATGCAGGATGAATAACTCATATTCATTTCTGTATGTGGTTGATGAACAAGGACTATGTTGAAGTGTATGGTTGAATAAAAAGGCCAAATTTAACATATACATTTCTGGCGCCCACTGTGGCGCTTGAAAATTTACTTTCTGGTCTCATTCTACACTTTTTTGATCAATTCTGGTTTTCATCCGTACAGCTTTATAATGAAAATTTGCGCGAACTTTCTCGCATAACTGTGCGAAGTTTTGTAAGTATATGCATTTCTTCATGCACGTATCTAGGTTTCTTCATGCAGATCATAATACTTCTTTGCGCGACATCTGACACCAGTGATTTATAAATTTTAGTTTTTGATATCTCTATTTCTGCTGATTTCTAACCACTAATGGTTTATGTTTGTTGTTGACTGTGTTTTTCTAGTTTTATCTCTGAAACAACTTAACGGTGGTTTGCAGGATGTTGAAATGAAGAAAGAAATTACAAACTAATAACGTATTTACTACAGGACACTTGTCGAAGACATACGTGTTTTCACAAAACTCTCATGTCTATTTTTAGTAGTTAGAACACACTTCGGTTGGTGCTTAAAATGAATCATTATCTTGCATGATTGAAGTGTTTTCTAGTTTTTAATACCAATAACTATATGAACATATCCTCTCCCCTCACCTTTATGGATCTTGGGTGTAAGAGAAATTCATATGAGTCTTCTAGTGTGGCTACCTCCCGAGAGCTTTAGCAGAGCCAGTGAGAGTGAATGCCCAACCGGTAACACGCTAAAGCAAAGCCCTTCCGAACCGGTAAATAAAAAATGTCATTGTGATTAATCTCATAATGGATAGGTGAGAATTCGTTGTGGCAACAAAAATCTTCTCCAGTACCCTAGTGGTGCGTTAAAGTCCTGACATCGTTAAGGTGAAAGCCTTGCTTTGAAAGGATTGTGAGAGCCCCCTTAATTGGGAAAATGACTTGATCACAACCACCTGAATGGATGTCCTTACTACAAAATGTTGTTATAGTATCCAAAAACCCTCTATCTATTGGCGTGGAAGGTCAGAGACCAACTAAGACACCCCACACTTTTACGACTCTTAATAAAGACAACAACCCTTTAGGAAGCAATTCCTTTGGGGTTTGAAGCTTGGTGTGCCTGAGAAGTGAGTGCACATATAGGGAGGAGCCCGTGCCTCCAAGCTTCTAAGTTGTCCGGTATGAGTAGGCATAGTTGGACTTTGGTTCAAGTGGGGATTCAACAGATACTACCCTGGCTATCCTAGGATTGTGATGTGTTTGTTCTGGTACTACAAACATTCTGTTTAATGTGTTTTGCATGGGTGTATCATTTAAATAAGAAAAAAAAATGTCAAATCACACAAACTATCAAACTTGAACATGTCCATAACAATCTGCAACTCAAACTCTCTTTAGAAAACAACATAATCTTTCTCAAAAAATGCAATATAGTCTTATTCTATAGAAATTCTTTGTCAAACTGCCAAGTCTCACATGAAATTCTTCCTTCTTTGCATCATTATCTGAGAAACTTCACACAACACGCTGGAAATAGTCACGTGACATTTTGCAATCTTGCTATCATTTTTTCACCAGTTTGTCACTTTTAGTCACCAGTTTGTCATCATATTTCACGCGGGACTACATAGTTTCACGCGAGCGTGTGAGAATCTTTGCGTGGGAATGTACTTCTTTGCGCGAGTCTAAAGCATTTTTTCAAACCAACAAGTAATTTCCCATATGTATAGCATACTTCTGCTAAATCTAATCTCAGTTCTGGGTCTGTTTATCTGCCTTCTATCTACACACAGTCTGCAACTTGGTTTGTTGGGTTGAGAATTATGTGATTCTTTCTTAAATTGGTCTCATCTCATATCTTTTGGTCTATTTATACTGTGTCATCATGCCTTGTGTCACTATAGTCATCTCTCAGCTGTTCTAGCCTCATTTATGATGATTTGCACCAAGGATACTTCACCTTTTGGCACTTTTTGTGCATTTACTTTGAGACAATTTCAAGTGTGGTCCTAGTTCACATCCCTTGTACAATCTTTGTCTGACTGTTACAAATCGAAGTGGAAAAATATTCCCTTCAATCAATCAAGAAGTATCTGTGCTTTACACACCATTGCTAGTGAGGAATCATCTCAATCTCCCTCTCTGGTACTTCAACCTTATGTCAAACGGCCATTTCCAGTGGATTTTAGTCAGGTTCAAAACCCTTTGCTTCAAGAAGATCGAAATTATGAAAATACTCAACCTTCTCGTACTGAGTCTTTACACATTAAACACTTGCATTCTAGAAAGATGGCAGATCATTACCAATCAGGTGAACATAGCAGAGATGATCTCTCTAAAACTAGGGGTAAATTCCTTTTTCAAGACCCCCCTAATGATGAGGAAATGGAAATAAATCAAGTAGATATTGCAAATTCTTGTGCTAATAAAGATTTCCGCAAGATGATGGAAATTCTCCTAGCTGAGGAAAAAGATAAATACCTTCTCGAACTAGCCAATCAATGGGCTAAGTTGCCTTCCAACTACAATGTAGAGACACTTGTCACTAAAGAGGAGGAAATTGAAAACTGCAAGTTACAAAAGCAAATGCAATGCATGCAAGAACAACTCATTCAACTAATGAAGGATAAAGACAAACCCACTACACAGTTCACACTGGAAAGTATTTGTCCATTCCCATTTGATAAGAGTCTATGCATGCCTCCTTTTCCCAAAGGAGTTGAACTTCCCAAGTATGATAAATACTTGGGTACATCTGATCATGAGGATCATTTGAGAGAGTTTGGTGCTCTCTTTATGGAGTTTATACATGATACAACCTACCTCATGCATCTCTTCCCACATAGTTTGGGGGGGCATCTATCGAATAATTCTCTAGGCTACCAAATGGTATCAAAACTTTTGACGAAATTGCCACCTTATTTCTGCAACACTATTCTCACAACAACCAACATTCGGTTGACATTCAAGATCTTTACAACTTGAAACAAAATCATGGGGAATCCTTCTTAACATTTCTCCAAAGATGGAGACAACTTTATACAAGATACTCTCGCAAAATATCTGAATCCAAAAAGTTGGACATATTTTTAGAAAATCTTCTTCCCAACTTTGGGTATCAAGTACAGCTGCAAGGTCCTTTAACCTTTGATGATATGATTAAGAAAGATGTGAGAATTGAGACGTTTATGGTTAAGAAAGGAGAATTGACCTTACACAAGGAAAATAAACAAGGGTCTTCCTCCTCAAGAAAAGATAAAACCAAATTTCCCAACAAGAACCAGAATGTTGTGAATGATGGAGTTGTAGACAATTTGACTCCCAAGCCTTCAAAGGCTACTTTCAATCTCACTACAACAATGTAGGCAGCCAAAGCCACTGAACAGGCTGCAACAGAATCCAAACTAAGTACTTCACATTTCTCCAGCTCTAAACCTTGGGCACCTAGATCCAAGCATGAATTCACTCCTTTAGGAGAACCTCTTGATGCGGTTTACAAGACTCTCTTGGACAACTATTTACTCACTCCACTGGATAATTCACCACCTTATGATCCACAACCAAGACCCTCTTGGTGGAATGAATCTGCTTATTGTGATTTTCACCAAAACATAGGTCATAAAATGGCTACTTGTCTTAAATTATGACATAAAATCCAGGATCTCATCGATAGTGAGGTTATTGCTGTGGGAGGTCACAATAAGAACTCAGACCACCAAGCTTTTAAAGACCCATTTCCTCCTCATGGGAAAGGTGAGTCATCCAAAGGCAAAAATATGGATGCCAAGGTCAACTATACATAAACCAATAACGACAATGTCATTAATATGGTTGAGCCTGTGGATACTAAATACTGTAATGTTGTCATTCTCAAGGGAAGGGAAGATACTCCCAAGCCCAAAACTCCTTTCATCTTGTGAGGGTCTATGCCTCAGTCTTTCAAACAAGAATAGTCTCAGGTTAGTGCGAACGTTGTTACTCGATCTCGTGCTAAGATCATTCTTAAAGGCCCTGAGCCTTCTACATCTACACCAATACAACTTGTAGACAAAACTATTGTTGGCTCTGCCAATAAGAATCCAAAATTGGGTTCCTCATCTAATGCTTCCAATTACAGAATTCCAGAGAAATTACAACGTACTAATGCTCAGATCACCATCTTCGAGCTGCTGAAAATCTCCCCCGCTCATAGGGAAATCCTTCATAAAGCCCTCACCGAGGCAAATGTCCCAAAAGATCTCAATCTCAACCGGTTTCAATCCATGGTAGGTCACTTGACCTCCTCCCATTACTTGTCTTTCTCTGAGGAAGATGACCATTCTTTGAGTCACCCACATAATAACCCCTTGCACATTGAAGTCATGATTGGTCCAAAGCATGTCCGTCGTGTTATCATAGATAACGGTGTTGGCCTCAACATTTACTCTGCTAGTTTCCTTAGTGAGTTAGGCTATGGTGAAGACTGCATAGATGCTTGCAAAAAGATTACTATTAAGGCCTATGATGAAGAAGAACAAAAATCTAAAGGGCTAGTTGTGTTGCCAATCAGAGTTGCCCCTATTGAAAGGGATGTTATTTGTCAAGTACTTGACATTCCTTTGGCATACAATATTCTATTGGGAAGCACATAGATCCATGAAATGCAAGCTGTCCCTTCAACATACCATTAGTACATTAAGTTCCCATTCCAAGGCTCTGAAGTGACTATACCTGCTAATACGCGCTATGATTGCAACACACTCACAAAATCTACTGATATCTTTGTACCCACCAAAAGAGAGTCTATTGAGCTCCTTGAGACTAAACTATAGAAAATGGAAAAGGGTTTGACACTCAAGGAAAATGACATGGGAAGATATTAGATTGAACCCATGCTATCTATAACATCTCTGCCTTTGTCTCCATGTGCTTTTGGGAGACCTTCTGAGAGCACTAAACCTTCTACAGTTCCTCCTCAAACAAAATATGGTGGTACCTTTGTACAGGACACAGTACCATTAGAAGAAGAAGCTGAAAATAGGACTATCAAAGCCTAGATCTATAAAGGATAGGACAGTTCTGAACAAACCACTCCACCTTATGACATAAATCCTGAATAGTATGGCAAAGGTCTAACTATTATGCAATTCTTTGGGTACAAAGGAAATGGTCCTATAGGTGCGAATCATAAAGGATTGATTGCACCACTTGAAGCTATTGGTCACCAAACATGTGAATCTACAGGTATAGGCTTCAAGAAGATCACATTTCAAATGGGGATAAACCAATTTGTACCTCACACAGATCAACAACCAACACCTGAAGAGACATATAAAATTGAAGAGTCTGAAGATAGCTCGGAGGAAGACTACTTCCCTTGTCCCATTCCTCTATATCTGGCAGCATTCTTTGCTGAGCCAGATGACTTTATACAGTGTGCCAGTACAGTCATGACTGACAGTGATTATGGTAAAACCACTCCACTTTCTCCATTAACCTACAAGCGGTAGAAAGAAATGCACACTATCAATTCAGGTCACCAGGGTGATTTGTACATACCACCACACTTCCAAGAGCAGTTTGAACATGAATTCCAGCCACTTCTCACTAAACAAGAAGTAGATGATGCTACAAGCATTGATGAAGAACCTATGTCAAAAGGTGTTTATCTCACCATAGCCAAAGTTTTAGGCAAAACTCACCCAAACTGGGGACAAAGGGTTGATTTCACTCATGTGCTTGATATGACACCTAATGATTAAATAGACTCTCATGAATATGAGTTCGACAGCTTGTCATATGCCACCTCTAAAATAGATATAGATACAATTCACATGCATGAAAACCTTCTTGACGTAAGTGAAGGGTCTAGTGTAAGGTCAAATGAGTCTGATTCCATCGCTGTTAATGTGTCATCTACTACAATTGCTAGGAGTCAAAGGAATTTTACTACACCTCTGGATGAGATTTCTCTAGGTCTGAACTTGCTTGTCCGTGCTTTTGACGATTATACCGTGAACGCACTTGAACCCGTCACTTCTCTTTCACTGCGCCATCCCAAGCTTATAGACTAGAATTATCCCTCCCCATCTAATGAAGTCCTTACATTCCAGAATGATTACGCTCTTGCCTGTTACCTCAACATTGTTGAACCTATAACGTCCTCCACTAGTGAAGAAAGTGTCAACATGACTGAGGCTAATATCAAGTATCTTAGTCACAAAATCAAAAGAAGAAAAAATAGGTGCTCTGATGGTGAAAACCACATTGTGGCAATGTCAGAGCCTAAAAAAGTCAAAATAAAAGATGTATCTAAGGGTGAAAACCTCTCTAAGGTGCCTGAGGATGAGATACTTGATACACTTTCAAGTCATTTCCAGGAATGATTATCTATGCTTATTGAACCAACTCAACCAATCAACTTGGGTACAAAAGATGAACCTCTGATCATTCATTTGGCATAATCATTATCTGAGATAGAAAGAGAGGAATTCATTACATTCTTCCAGAGAAAAAAGATAAAATTTGCATGGAAATATTCAGATATGCCAGGATTAGATCCTAATCTAATCATGCATCACTTGTCCATTGCACCAGGCATTAAGCCTGTCAAGCAAAAGCTTCGAAAAATGCATCCACATGTGGCTCTACTTGTCAAAGCTGAATTGGAGAAACTTCTTAAGGTAGTGTTTATCATAGCAATTGACTATGCAGAATGGATCTCTAACATTGTTCTGGTATCCAAACATGACAAATCTATCTGAGTCTACACATACTTCAGAGACTTGAATAAGGCATGTCCTAAGGATGACTTTCCATTGCCCAATATTGATATGATTGTAGATATGACATCAGGATATGAAATGTACTCACTAATGGATGGTTTCTCTGGCTACAACCAGATAAAGATCGCGCCAGAGGACCAAGAGAAAACTGCTTTCACATGTGCATGGGGCACTTTTTATTGGAATGTCATGCCCTTTGGACTCAAAAATACTGGTGCTACATATCAAAGAGCCGTCACCACCAAATTTCATGACATGATGCATAAAACAATGGAAGATTATGTTGATGACACTCTAGCTAAGAGCATGGAACAATAGAAACACCTTGTGGATCTGGGTCCTATACTAGATCACATGGAACAGTTTAGTATGAGGCTCAATCCCCAAAAATGTACATTCGGCGTAACATTTGGAAAACTGCTTGGTTATATTATCTCTGCAAAAGGCATCGAATTGGATCATGAGAAAGTTCAAGCTATCATGGAAATGACACCACCAAAGAATATTAGACAAATGAGAGGACTTCAAGGTCAGTTATAGTCTATCTGACGCTTCATCTCACAACTGGCGGACAAGTCCCAACCATTCACAAAAACAAGGAATGTGATGAGGGGTTCACACAAATCAAACAGTATCTTGTGAACCCACCAATATTGATGCCCCCTATTCATGGGAGACCGCTTATACTTTACATCTCTACTACAGATACATCATTGGGTGTCCTATTAACTCAAGAAGACCAGAACAAAAAAGAAAGGGCTATCTACTATCTTAGTAGAACTCTGGTCTCATATGAAAAGAACTATTCTGTTATAGAGAAGGCTTGCCTCACAGTGGTCTTTGCTTCACAAAAAATGTGACACTACATGCTGGCTCATACTATACGCCTTATTGCTAAAATTGATCCTCTAAAATATTTGCTTAGTAAAGCTACCCTCACAGGTAGACTAGCTAAATGGGTCATGCTTCTCAGTGAATTTGATATTTATTATGTAGAGAGAAAAGCTGTCAAGGGACAAGCAATTGTAGATCAATTGGTGGAATCACCTCTAATAGATCATCAACCATTAAACATTGAATTTCCAGAAGAGTCCATATTACTTCTCACACATCGATCCTGGACTCTGTTCTTTGATGGTTCATTTACCCAATAAGTGTCAGGTGCTGAGATACTATTTATTACACCTCAAAGGTACTCTTTACCAAAAACATATAAGATTTTGTTTCCTTGTACAAACAACATCGCTAAGTACGACGCCTTAATAAATGCTATGAAGATCTCCCTTGAGTGGCGAGTGGATGAGCTCAATGTCCTTGGATATTCACAGTTAGTCATCAATCAAGTAAATGATATCTATCAGACAAAGGATGACAAGCTGGTGCCTTATAAACGGTTGGTCGATAACCTCAGAAATTATTTTGTTCACATCACATTTCAACAAGTTCCAAGGGCAGATAACAAAGCGGTGGATGCCATGGCTACTCTTGCTTCCATGCTACAGATGCCAAAAAATGATTTCCAATATAAATTCCTAGTGGAGATGTTATGCTACCAAGCCTATAATTCCCCTGAGTCTCAGATGATCAGTTCTATTATTGGACATGACTCATCCCACTACCATCATATTTACTCCTACCTTTGTGACCATATTGTTCCAAACACTTACACCTGGAACAAGAAATGTCACTTAATCTGCAGTGCTTAACAGTTTGTCATCATAGCTAATGACTTGTATAGGCGCGGTCTAGACAGTACCCTCCTTAGGTGTTTAGAACCTGATGAGTCCAAATGTGTGTTAGTAGAGGTGCATGAAGGCATCTGTGGGTCTCACTCTAATGGCCTAACACTGGCCCGTAAAATTATTAGAGCTGGTTACTATTGGCCAGATATGGAAAAAGGAGCTACACGGTTTGCTAAGTCTTGCAAACAGTGTTAACTGCATGGTAATTTGATTCATGCTCCAGCCAAGGAGCTTATTCCCTTCATTACTTTCTGGCCATTTCAACAATGGGCCTTTGACTTGGTGGGTCAAATTTATCCCTCATCCTTAAATGGATATAAGTTCATCATCACAGCTATAGACTATTTTACCAAGATGGTGGCGTAGTCCCTCTCATTGTTGCTAATGGAAAATCAGTAGCTATGTTCATTCTCAACTACATCATCTGCAGGTATGGTGTACCCTCAACAATAATCACTGATAATGGGGGGAAATTCAAAAATAAGGATTTTACAGAGCTATGCTCTAAGTTTAAAATTACTCAGCATTGGTCTTCCATCTATTATCCTCAGGGTAATGGACAGGCGGAAGCATCAAACAAGACAATCCTTAAAATCCTACATCACACAGTGCACAAATATGGATGAGATTGGCATCTCCAGATAAATCTAGCTCTCTGGGCATACAGGACAAGCATACAAACACCAATAGGGGCTATGCCCTATGCTTTGGTTTATGGAGCAGATGTTGTGATACCAATTGAGGTTGAGATTCCTTCTCTACGAGTCTCTCTGAAAGGCCTCACTACTGATGATGATAACATAATATCTCAGCTACAAGAGCTAGAACTACTTGATGAACGTCAGCAAGTGGCATTCAATCACCTTAGAGCGTATCAGAAAAGGATGTCCAAGAGATATAACAAGAAATTTTGACCAAGGGACTTCTAAGCGGGTGACCTCGTTCTGAGGGAGAACCCTAAGAATCAACAACATTGGATCCAGAAAGGAAAATTTAAACCAAATTGGCTTGGTCCATATGTTTTCACTGTAGTGTTTGGGTCTGGCACCTATCAAATTTCTACTACTGAAGGAGAAAAAATAAAGATCCCATCAACGCTCTTCATTTGAAACGGTTCTACGATTGAGACATCTCCAGTGTGCTCATGTATATAGTAAAGTCCTGAAAAAATTCTTAAAATCTGAAAATGTCCTGAAAAAATAATCATCTTAGTGAAAACCTAGTGATAGGAGCTTTGAAGTATCTCCAAAAAAAATCATATATTCCAAAAATACAAAAAAATTAAAAAAATTAAAAAATACAAAAAAAAATAGAAAAAGAGAAAAAGTGCCATTGATGAAAACTTGGCAAACAGGCGTCATGGTAGAAAAAAAAAAAAATTTCTGCCAAGAAGGTGAAAACCTGGTAAACAGGCGCCTCTTGTTCCACATTGATATATCTATCGCAACACCAATTGGATTTATGTAGTTGCTTTCCTACTTTGATGCTTTCCTGCTTTCCTACTTGCATTTGCTTTCCACATGCTTTCAGTTACCCATCAAGACACCAACTTACATGGATTGAAACTGGTCATACTCTTGGAGCAACCCTCCTAGTCTAGGGGACACTATCCTATGACCTTTTGATCCACTTTGCGACAGTCACCAGTGGTTCCCACTACATCTTCCTACTGTCGCTTAACTTATACTGAGTTCTCTCCCCTTGAGAATCTCCCTAACATTAGTCACTAGTGGTTCTCACTGCGTCTGCCTATTGATGTCTCACTAGTCCTACGATCTCTTCACTTGAGAATATCTCTCGCATCAGTCACCATTAATTCTCACTGCATCTGTCTACTATTGCTGTACTTTTGAGATTGCTCACATCTGTTCCAGTTGGATTTATACTCAACGCTCTATCTATTGATACTCAGTCTTGATGATTCCTTTCTTTAGTTTGTACATAGCTTTCAGTCACTTTCGTGACACTCTGGTTCCTTTGTGAACCCTACTGACTTGACATTGATTCAACGCCATACACCTGGGGGAAACCAAATCTAGTTTTTCCTCACAACATACGTCATGTCAATCATCATTACTTGTGGGCATGGGTCCCCAATTTGATCACATCTTTGGTTTACACCCGAGTCAGTAATCTTGTCACCTCTGCAGGACAACTCGCTACTGACACAAACTGGTGTTTTTCAACACCACCATAAACATTGTTTTTCAACACTATCTTTGGACACATCTGTGTTTTTCAACACACATTGGATATATCAAACATAAACATCTATCGATAATGCTCAAACACAATGCACTCACAAGCACAACGGTGTTTTTCAACACCGCTATACACATGCATATTCAAAAAATTTGAAACATGCTGAGCTATGATTGAATCTGTCTTTGTATGCAATCTGTTCTCATGGATTTCATTGATATTTTCTTTGTCTACTACTTATGGGTGTGGTTTCGATGACCTGACAACGTCAAATAAATAAGGTGTATGTGATAGAAGCTCCCGCATTAATCTGGAAAAGCCTCACATCCCTTGATCTTGTTTATTTGTCTGCCATGGTGAGGTTGGTACTATCTCCTTGACTATTATTGCTCAATTTGTTTACGCATGATCGCACTCATGGTTGTCTTGGCTTTGAATGCCTCGATACTGGTGTACTCTTGCAATATCAACTAGAAACAATGTTCAGGTCATCTTGGCTTTTGTGCCTTGGTGCTTACATTTGTTTCCTACATTTTATTTGATGAAAGTCATATTCATATCCTTATGGTTGTAGTGGCACCAATAAGGATTGTATTGACTCTGATATTCCAAAAATCCTCAATGATGATGATTATACGATGGGTCTCACAACCATGTCCTAGGAATTGCATCTAGCATAGGATTGCATTTTCATTCTAGACTTACATTGTGGCAGAAATTTGATGTTCACTTCATTGCATTCTCCTGGGTTTGTACATTGGGGAGTTATTCTTCAGAGTCCTGGTTTCATCACAACTGCACAAGCATTCAATCCTTGCTCTCGATTCTTCACATGTTCTCTTGGTTAGCATCTATCACACATCTAAACACCCTGCATGAGATGTTAGTACCATATACATTACATTTGCATTATCATCTACACATTGCATTTACATTCACAAGTGCATTCACATAAATCATCTACATACATACAAATCTGCATCTACATACATGTGCATTTCATACATTTACATCTATTCAAAACATGTTCATTCATTTGCATACATTCTAAATCATCTAAACATCTACGCATATAGGAAACATCTCATAAATAATAAAAATGTGACATGTGTGATGATACCAAAAGATGAGCTCATATATATATCTCAAATGTGTTGATATAATACAAAATGGTGCTACTTGAGCACGGTCTATCTCAAAAAATGGTTGTACAATACAAGGATGCTAATGCATCGGATACATCATATGATCCCATCTATCAAATCTGTCCTATCTAGCTCTAACTCTCTCCCTCGTCACCTAGAATAGGTGGAGGAGGAGGCATATCTGGTGGTTGTGGTGCCTGTGCACCCTCTAATCCTCTGGCATATGAGGAAAATATTAGCACCTGCAACGCCTCATCTGGCACTACTCCCGCATAAGATGCATAATAATAGGCCACTCGAGAAGTCTGATGTCCTCCCTCCACCTGGAGCTGCTCCTGTGCCATCTACAACTATCCTGGCAGATCCTAAACCTCTTGATCTCTATCTAAAAGTCATGCATCTCGCATGACCACCTGTACTTGCAAGTCTGTAACATGTCTTGTAAGCTATCGTACTCTCTCTAGATCTCTGCAGGGCCTCCTACGCCTGTGATGGTGCACCCCTAGGTAGTGCATGCTGTCTCGACTCCTGAGCAGGCTGATCCTCCTACATCAGATCCTCCTGTTGTCCCTCCTACTGCTCTATTTTCTCCTATACATCCTTGAGTTGTGTAGTTGTCCTCGTCTTGCTCTGCCTCCTGTTGCTGCTTGCACCAGGATCTATCTACATCTGGCATGCCGGTATGTCCACCTATACTGTGCATGGATGTGGCACCTATTGTGGTGGTGGCTATGGTACCTGCTATGGTGTGGGCACTAGTGCCTACTACTGTGGCACCTATGGGTGCACTACTTGTGCTGGCATGACTATGCCAACTGGATATGTGAATCGTGGGAAGGGATGAGTCATGAAGTTCTCCCTAAACTCTGGGGTCATACCTACATCTGTAATCGCGCTCAAGTAATCCCATCGAGTCTGTGCTAGGGATCGTACATCAATCATGCATTGACCAATATCCAACTTGATCGTCCACCCCTTCCTAAGCTCATCATGAAAATGAGCATAGGCACAGTACTCCTAGGAAATCTCCTATGCCCGGCCAAACTGCCGCCAGACACGTGTTAGTGGAAATTTCTCAATAATAGATATGGCTTAACCAAAGAGAGGTCGAGAAACAAGCATGTACCCTAGCTAATCGCTGGCATCATCCCAGTCCTTTGTCAACCTCCATGGTCACCATGTCACTGCAACCAGATCATTGAGCTGAGCTCGCCACTGTTCTGTCTTACCCAACGTGGGTTGGGTAATCAAACCTCTATACCTGTATATGTAGGGCTCCAGTGGCTCCCTTAGATCATTGTATATGGGTTGGGTAACCGATAGGTGCTCCCATGCCCACACCTGTAATACAAAGACCCCTTTCGCCATGCTCTTTGCCTCTCTATAGGCGATCTTGTGCATCTCATGGTACATATGGGCTAGCATACACTGACCCCACCCATATTTGATCAGCTCCTCCAGCATCCTCTAAAACATCCAACCCCAACCACACTTGAAACCATGCTGCCAATGATCTAGCATCAAATAGCAGCCAAGGAATTCTGCCAAAACCACGACCAATCGGTGTGCAGGCCTGTACTCTCCGATCAGCTCCTCCCATGGGATGGCTCTCCCCATGACTAGCTCATCCTACAAGATCTCTCACATCACTAGTGTCCCTAGTCGAGGCTGTAACTCATACTCCACTCTCAAACCATGGAAAGGTATCCTGAGAATCCTATAGATGTCCTCTGGTGTCATTATCATCTCGCCCTAAGGAAGCTGAAAGGTGTTTGTTTCTGAATGGAAACACTCTACTAATGCTCCCAATAAACCGTGATTAACCTGAATGTCAGGTATCTCACAGAGATGAGATAGGTCCAAGCTATCAATATGAGCAATCTCTACATTGTTTAACTATCTTACCAGCCCACTGATAGCTGGATGATGCAACTTGAATGCAATGTATGGGAACTCGACCTGCAAGGCATACAAACAAAAAACATACGATCAGTATTTCACTCATAATTCATGATAATCAAT
Source organism: Thuja plicata (assembly GCA_018584345.1). Lineage (NCBI taxonomy): Eukaryota > Viridiplantae > Streptophyta > Pinopsida > Cupressales > Cupressaceae > Thuja > Thuja plicata. The sequence goes on along the minus strand of MU227833.1, from coordinate 702,084 downwards.
GCATAACTAAGCAATAAAGCATTACATACATCCATCGCTACGGACTAACACTGACATAATTACTCTTGGATGCAAGGCAAACTTGTTTTGTATTAAAAATGCTAAGGTTTCTTCATGTGAAGTATCAGATTCTTGCGCGAAGAAGTTTTGCGGGCCCCACGACATTTCATTCTCATGCGATATTTCATCACTATTCGCACGAGAAACCCCCCTGTCAAAGGGTTTCCCACGTGAGACATGGGTACCCTCCCACATGAGGATACCCATTGGCTAATGCGAGAATATTCCTTTTGGCATTTTCTTGTGCGAGCCTTCATCACGGACCGCATGAGGAAACTAGTTCGTTGCACGAGAACCCACGGAACAGTATTTCACAACGCATAAAAACAATGAAAAATTGACCCAAAGTGGTAAAATTTGAAATCCCAAAGAGGTTAATTGACCACTTATCGGGGGTCCATACGCTGCTGGCCGATTGTGCCACCTGGATCGCTCGAAATGATGAGTGTTCACGGGGACCACCATTTTCACTCAGAGCTCAATTCTCAAAAGTCAACGGATGCAAATGATTTGAAAATGACCTTTTGGACTCATATATAGGTTTTGACCTAATTTTTAAAAGTGCTCCTATTTGCGTGAAAATTTCACCACTAATTTGACCGCTCTGAATCTATTTTTGTGATCGAAATCAAAATTTGACACTTATATATAGCTCAAAATCATATTTTAAAATTTTTGGGACCGACGCGATCGGACGCTTGTGCAGTTGACTTTCTAATGTCGCTTTCTTGTCAAAATTGTATCTAATCAATATTTTCTCAAATCCTTGACTTTTTTCCTCAAAAGTCAACTATGGTAAACTCTGGTCAACCCTAGTCAAACTTGGTCAACTGGACCTTGACATCTCTCAAAATTGATTCTGAATCTTCCCAATTCTTCCACAATCTATTCTGAGTTCTTCTTGATCTCTGATTTGACATCTATCTACAATTTCTCTCTCTCAATCATCATTATGCCATGTCATCTTTCCATTTCGCTCCCGAGGGGGCAAGATGCTTACATCATTGAATCTATTCCAATCAATCTGATCTGATTTTCAAAAGTCCTCATTTCTAGGGGCATCTCATCACTTGGGGCATGTTCAGTTTTTCATACTTCATAGTCAAAACTGGATACTCCACAATCAATAAGGGCATCTTTGTTCCTTACATCTTGTCATCTATTAGGTATCAGGGAAATCTAACCCAGATCCCTGAGGATCAAGATTCATTCTGGAGATGATTCTTGAAATCTCAATCTATTAAGCATCTGAGAAATCTAACTCAGATTCTTGAGGATCAAGCTTCATTCTAGAGATGATTCTCGAAAACTCATCTATTGGGAATTGGGGCAATCTAATCCCGACTCCTGAAAATCAAGCTCCGTTCTAGAGATGATTCTGAAACTTGATCTAACCAGTGTCTAGGAAATGTAACCTAGATATTGGGGGACCAAGCTTCATTATGGAGATAGTCCTAAAAATCTCTATTGACTATCTTTTGGGACAGGTATCATGGCAATCTAACCCTGACTCTTAAAGGTTGAGCCTCATTCTGAGGATAATCTTGTGAAAGATATCAATCTGACCAGTGTCTGGGCAATCTAACCTAGATATTGGGGGACTAAGCTTCATTCTGGAGATAGTCCTAAAATTTCTATTGACTATCTTTTGAGATAGGTATCGGGGTAATCTAACCCTAACTCCTGAAGGTTGAGCCTCATTCTGGGGACAGTCTTGTGAAAGATATCAATTTGACCAGTGTCTGGGAAATCCAACCTAGATATTGGGGGACTAAGCTTCGCTCTGGATATATTCCTAAAATATCTATTGACTATCTATTTATGGTTAGGTATTGGGCCAATCTAACCCTGACTCTTGAAGGTCGAGCCTTGTTTTGGGGACAGTGTTTTGAAAGATATCAATCTATTAGGTATCTGAGCAATGTAACTCAGATCCCTAAGGATCAAGCTTCGTTCTGGAGATGATTCTTGAAATCTTAATCTATTAGGTATCAGGGCAATCTAACCTGGATCCTTGAGGATCAAGCTTCATTCTGGAGATGACCCTCGAAAACTCTACTTAACCAACATCTTGGCAATCTAACCTAGACTTCAGAGAGTTAAGCTCTGTCTAGGACATGGCTCTAAAATCTTCATCAATCGATCTTTGCATCCTCAATTTTTGAAATCATTTCTTCTGTGCTTCAGACTTTAGACTATTCTTTGACTCAATGTGCTGCTCGCACATCAATTCAAATAGGGGCAAAATGTAACACCCCAAAATTGGCATCTTGCAACCCTAACCAATTTTGTTGCATTTGTTATTCTTCTAAATCATCAAAGTCCTATTGTACTAGGCAAATCTAAGTTTTAACTAACTCTACTCGACCTAAGTGTCAAATGTAGAAAATCCTAAATCTGGATTACTCATACATTATATTTAATTCCTAAATATCTATTGGCTAAACAAACCCTATGATTGAATTAATTTAATTATAAAGTCCTAGCACTTTAATTAAATTAAATTCACCACTTTTAGCTAAAACATATAAAAAGGAATTAAATAATATTTAATTATTAAATAAATATCTTCATTTCAGAAATTGAATTTAATTATTCGAATAATTGAGAAAAACACATTTATGAGGTCATATTCCATTTATTTAATTAAATATTCTCAAAAATCTTCTCTCCTGTTCAGAAATGGAAACTTTGAATTAACTATTGTATGCACCCTAAAATGGTCGCCTAGACTATGGGCCCCCATTTATCATTTTATCAAATTCTTGAATCAATGCTTTGGAACATTTTTAATTCAAATCAATTTAATTGATCAAATTGTAATTAATTCAATTATTTCAATATTTCCTAAGGTTTGATCATTCTTATTTAATTAAAAGACTTAATCTCCCTTTTAATTAAATTCATCTTATTTAATTAAATTAAATTTCTCCCATTTAATTAAATAAAATTCTTCTAATTTATTTAATTAAAAGAAAACCCCTCTTTTAATTAAATAAATAAAAATCCCACTTAAAGCACTTAATTTGATGAAAAAGGAAATAAATTAAATAAAAATTAATAAAATCCCTTTTTCTTCACATCTTCCTAAGTGGTGGGCTTTTTGCCTCTTAATCATAGCCTTTGATTTTGGCTTCTTAATCTCAACCGTTCACTTTTCTTTATAAGGAGCCCTCTCCTTCTCATTCTTAGTAATAGAATTTTTATGTATTGTTATGCTGCAGGTTTGGAGAGCAATTTTAGAGGAGAATTTGAGCACTCAAGCTTGGATATTGCAAATTCTCTCTTCTTGTCTTCTTCTTCTTGCATCCATGGCTATTCATGTAGATTAGATTCATGTTTCCTTTCATAGATTAATCTTGCATTGTTATCATTTAGATTAATTTTCTTTTATGCATTGCAATCATATAGAGTAGATCTCATTTTCATGCATTGAATCTCTCATTTCATGGTGTACTTGCATGGGCACAACTAGGTCAATTTGAGGGCCTTCACCACACACCTTTGCACTCCATGACTAGAGAGCTATGAGTCGATATTTGAGGCCTCATTCTTGAGCAACCTTGGATGGAATGACCCATAGAAGTGTGACACATTTTCATCACATATTTTTAGCGTCCATCGTGGGTATTTTTTCTACGAGTGTAGTTTCTTGTGGGTTGTCAGATCTCCTCAGCAGCTCCTGATTGATTAAATTCTTGGACTGTGTCAAAACTTCAGTGCACCAGGATTGGATTTCACCCATTTGAGATTGCAAAAGTTGCAGAGTCAAGCCATTACTAAGAACCATAGTGCAACCAACTTTTTATTCTCTAGGACTATGTGCGTGGTTGGAAAACATTTGAGATCATACACAAGTAGCATTCTTATGGAGTAGAAATACTATGAAACTATCCATGTTCATGTGCAAGGTTACTTTGTCCCTTGCTCATTGTTTGAAGATATTTATTGCTTGAACTTTCTGATTGCTATTTTGCGTGTCTAATTTATGATAAAATCTGTTAATGTACCTAGTTGGTTATTTAAATCACATGAAAACTGAGTTCTATTTCCTTTCCTTGTGCGAGAAAACTGTTTCTTTGCACCATTCGCTGCATTTTCTTGCGCGGCTATCTGAGGATCCTTGCACGATATCTTGCATTTGCTGTTAGTTTAGTTTTTGTGCTATTTCACCAGTCTGAGTTTTCTTACGCGGTTCTGTTGATTTTGTCACACGACCTTGCATTTTCTTGTGTGAGCTTGCATTCTGTCACTCAAAATTGTCTACCAGTGAGATGTTTGCTATCATTTTTGAGCCCGTTTAGCTTGCTGTCCTATCATTTTCAGTTTTCTAGGTTGAGCCGGGTAAGATTGGATTACTTAACCCATTTTTAGAAGCTTGTTTTTCTTAGGATTCTTGCATTTGACCTCTTGGATTACCAATTTTTGATTTCACAAGTGACCTTTCTTGGTGCTTGGTGAGCTAGAAACTGTCCTTGTTGAAAAGATAAACCTTTAGATTCTTTGATAACACACGTGGATAGTTTTGGTAGTCTCTTGTCCATCCACTTTCATACAAATTCAATTTCAAGTAATATAATTTGGGTAAGACCATCTTCCTAATCCATATGTGCTTGGGTATTCACCCAAATTTATTAGGCACCACTGTGGCAGTGTTGGCTTATCCCTCTTTGTAATTCTCTATCTTATCACCTCCTTTTGGACAAGTTAATTCCTTTTCTATCCTAGTTTGGTACCAAGGTTTCTTAGGGTAATCCTATCAGCTAGTACCTTTTCTTTCATGCTAGTTACAACAAGATATCAAGTAATTCAAGTAAAATGACCTCAAGTGGTTTATAACCAATTATCCTTAGTTCAAACTCGCCAAAGACATAAGGGAAAAGAACCCATATTTGATCAATTTCCTAGGAATACTTCAGAAGTGTGGTTTGATTCCAAGAGTCATCTTAGTGAGTTGGGTATCCCCTTAGCATCTTCTCATTCTTCTATGGATATGAGTCACATAATGACTCGGAGAGAGAGGAAAGCCAGAGATAAATGTTATGATGATATGCTTGCAAAGAGTGGACATGCTACTTCATTCAGTGGTTCCTCTCATAATAGTAGACTGACCTCACCCCTTATTTCAACAAGATATCTAGATGCACACCAAAGGGCTGAGAGAGAGAGAGAGGTAAGAGACATGCTTATGATGATGAGTTATCACAACATGAGAAACAAGGAGATGAACTTTATGATACTCATGTCAGTACAACTTATACCAACAACTTGTTTCAAAATTCAAGACCTAACTCACCTCTTAAAACATCTACCAATTACATGAGTGACAGACTCAAGAGGATTGAGCGTGAAAAGAAAGCATTCCAAGATGAACAAGTTCATAAGGAAGAACAAATTAGACGCCTAGATTTGGAGAAGCAAACTTTGATGGAAATGGAAAGGAAAGCCTTTTAAGAGGAGTGAGATAGGCTCTTGGCTAGACAGCTCAATGATCCATTCAATAATATGCATGTTAGTGGTGGAAACAATTCTCCTCCATCCACTCCTCCTAGAACTCCATGAAGTAGGAGACATTCAAGATCACCATCATGATCTCCTAGCCCTAGGGGAAGAAGGGTTTCTAGACATGATCATCATAGGAGACAAACCCCTCCTAGGAACTCAAGGCCATCTTTACAAT
>MU227833.1:657193-677896 GCA_018584345.1 Thuja plicata | reverse complement strand
CTACAGCAATCACTCCTAATTAGGAGGCAACAGGTCGCCTCAATCACCTTCGTAGAGCAAACAATTCAATGTTTGTCTTTGCGAATTCATTGATTGAATAAGGACTATGTTGCGTTTGTGTTGAATATAGAGGTCCACATTCGACATCAGACAACACCTTTGCATTTTTATGTATCTTGCATTGTTATACCTCATGTTAGTTTGCATTTTAGGATGCATTATGAGTTTGAGAGGGTTTCCTTCATCTTTCTTATGGACTTTTAATCAACTGTGATCACGTTCTAATCTTTATTTCCTTATCTTATTTCATGATCTCAATCAAAATTTTCTATCTTAAAATAGTTGATTGATGTTGGGGCATTCTCTTTCTTAAAGCAATTCTGTTTCTTCTCTCCATTTCTTTCCACCTCTTCCAAACTTCTATCTTCCATTCACTTTCACCCCACTTCTTTTCTTCTAATTCAACCTTGGGGTATAATATTTCATGCTTGATAATCTACCTTGTTTCTGAGATCCTTATATCTTTCATCTTACATCCAGAACCTTATCTTTAGTTTGATTTGATCAAATTTTTCAATTTGTTGTTTCTCCTCTATCTCATTTTGATTTCGATCACGAGGGGGTAGTACCTATCAAACTTCAATCCTTTATTCAGCTTTATCAATCCTATCATTTGTTCTACTTGGGGCAACCTTGCTTGAGATTCTTATCTCGGATATGTCAATTACTTATTTACAATGGTGTTGACCTTGTCTTATTTTGCAATCTGCTTATCTTTGTCCTGATGTCAATTACTTACAAACAACGGTGTTGATGTTTGTGTTGTTTTGTGATCCCAAATCGATCTCACACTTCAACTACATTCTTTGACTACATGTGTTCCCAGGATGATCACACATTAGTCAAAGAGGGGCAAATATTTGCACCCTAAAATGGTCGCCTAGACTGTGGGCCCCATTTATCATTTTATTATTTTATCAATTTCCTGAATCAATGTTTTGCAACATTTTCAATTCAAATCAATTTCCTTGATCAAATTGTAATTAATTCAATTAATTCAATATTTCCTAAGGTTTGATCATTTTTATTTAATTAAAAGATTTAATCTCCATTTTAATTAAATTCATCTTTTTTAATTAAATTAAATTCCTCCCATTTAATTAAATTAAATTCTTCTAATTTATTTAATTAAAAGAAAACCCCTATTTTAATTAAATAAATAAAAATCGCCACTTAAAGCACTTTATTTGATGAAAAAGGAAATAAATTAAATAAAAATCCCTTTTTCTTCACATCTTCCTAAGTGGTGGGCTTTGTGCCTCTTAATCATAGCCTTTGATTTTTTGCCTATTAATCTCAACCGCTCACTTTTATTTATAAGGAGCCCTCTCCTTCTCATTTTGATATATCTCTTTTTCATAGTATTGTTATGCTGCAGGTTTGGAGAGCAATTTTGGAGGAAGATTTGAGCACTTGAGCTTGGATATTGCAATTTCTCTCTTCTTGTCTTCTTCTTGCATCCATGGCTACTCATATAGATTAGATTCATATTTACTTTCATAGATTAAATTTGCATATTTCCTTTCATAGATCAATTATGCATTTTTATCATTTAGATTAATTTCCTTTCATGCATTGCAATCATATAGAATAGATTTCATTTTCATGCATTGAATCTCTTATTTTATGGTGTACTTGCATGGGCACAACTAGGTCAATCTGAGGGCCTCCATTTCAAACCTTTGCACTCCATGACTATAGAGCTATGAGTCGATATTTGAGGCCTTATTCTTGAGCAACCTTGGATGGAATGACTCATAGAAGTGTGTCAACATTTTAGCACACATTTTTGGTGCCCACCGTGGGGCAGAAGATTCATTTTCTGTCACATAGCTATTTTTAGTAATTTATTTTTGGATTTCCAAATTTTTCATCTTTTCTGTACTTGCTATTTTTGTCTGCAGGGAAGTCTTGCGTGACATTTTGCAGGTTCCCGGGCGAGATTTTTCTAATTTTTTGTTTTCTCACATGGCTCTGTGTACTTCCTCGCATGGCACTATGTACTTCCTCATGCGAGATCTGGCACCAGGCTTCAGATCTTTAACTAATAACAAATCTAATTAATATCATAAAAATCATTTAACAATCAAAGCATACATATAAAGTTCATTGAACCATCAAAGCATACATATAAAAATATTGAACCATAAAAGCATACATATAAAACCATATGTATACAAGCATATAAAAGCATACATAATTATATATATTAAAAATATTGAGTCATCAAATAGGTCCATCATATGTTTAAATATATCAACAAATTATAGTCCATCATATGTTTAAATATATCAACAAAGTATAGTCCATTTAATCCAGAGATATCAAGTAGGTCCTAACACATGAAATATGTATGTATTATACTTTCTAGACCAACTCAAGTGGTTCAAACCTTTCATGGAGAACATGTAATATTCTCTCATGATCCTCACTATCTAGTCTCCACTTACAACGTCCACGTTGAGATTTAATTGTATGGAGACAAAGGGAGGTAGCAACTACTAGGTGGCTATATTGAAACACCTTATTGTCTGGTATTAGTTTCTAGCCACATCAACCATCTATCTATGTAATTAGTTGGTCCATAAATATTTAATATATTAAAGTTCAAATTCGATTTCAGACTCTTGATAATACCACACATCCAATGTTTATTTATGGAGGTGGGGATATATATGATTTTCCTTGGGTTAGCTATGACAATCAGGCCACCTGATGCCCCTTCTGATGGAGCACCAAAAACCTCCAAGAGTCCAAACTTTTTGTTGAGGTTTGTTAAATCATCATTATTGAGTTTCATTTCTTGTATGAGCATTAAATAAGGTTCATATTTATTGATGCATCATTTTATTAAATGATGTTTTTAGGGGCGTTACAGCCCCTAACATTCCATTAAAGGACCTTTATTGGTCCTTGGGAGGGACCTTCTTCCTCCCTACATGAAATAAGCCCATTATCTTAGTTTGATTAGCCTTATTTGCATCTTTCATTATAAGCTCTGCTAGAGATTTTTTTCCTCTCTTTCTATGAGATTTTGCACAGTCAATCTCAGTAAAGCCATCTTCACAGATAGCTATACCAAGTTCAGGATTACTTCCTAAGGCTTCCAGTTTCACCATTTCTTCTTCTAAGACATGTTTGTCATGCTACTCAACATCAAGTTCTTGGATTTTTCTAATTAAAATTTCTCTTTTAGCATTAATGGCATACATATTTATTAATTCTGTCAAATAATTGTGTAGATTATCATTAAGAATTTCCTCAGCTATTGTATTAATTTTAGATTGAGTAAAAGGGGCACCATTGGAAGATGGGTCTTTCATTTGCATGCTAGAGTTTGGGAATTGAGGGATCCCAAAGGATGGAACTAGATCCAAGATGGTTGAAGGTAAGGGGGATGCATGAGCTGGTTGGGGATCAACATCTGAAGGCTCCATATTGAGGTCAATGAGGGGTTCTAATGTTGTTTGGGACTGGGGAAGGGTTTCTATATTTTGGGGCTGCATTTGGGGTTCATGTTGTGGCACTAGTGCCTCATATCCTTCCTTTCTTGCTTGTTTCTATTTAGTTGATGGTGGCTACTGATGTATGAGTGTGGTTTGATTGTTAGAACTATGATTAAAGGGAGATGGAGGGGTTACAGGGTTGGATGTAATGGATAGAGAGGGACTATTATAGTCAGAAGTGTTAGATAACCTAACTGGTATGTTATGGAGCCGGGGGTTTATGAAGTTCCTCAAAAGATGTTGGAAGTTGGTCCTATGGTGGGGTCCCTCGAAATCACCAATGGGGTCTCCTATGAAGACATCAAATCTTCCAATGGTGCCTTTGTAAAGTTTTGGCTATAGTTCATATATGAAGTGGTTTGTTATGATTTTGACTGGTTTTAACTCACTGGGAACATTATCCATGAATAATTTAACATCTGAATCTATCATATAGCAATGTTGAAAACCAACTTTTGTACCAATTTTTTTACCAATCCTTCTTAATATGCTATGATGCATTAATTCAACATGGTAGTTTTTAAGACAGACCCATTTAAGTGGGCTTACTTTAGGGAATTTTCTATTGTTGAAATTAGGCCTCCATCTAATAAATTTTACATTATACCCTTTATAGAAAAAAAAATCTGAAAAGAGAGCTTCTACTAAGTCTCTTGATTCACAATAAAAAAATAGAGTATTTTTACTGGTGATAGTAATACTTACTTGTGTGCCCAGAGTCATTCTAAACAAGTTTGCAATGACCAAGATGAAGGTCGCCTCCCCCTCCCAAATTGCATAGACTCCATGAGATTCATATCTTTCCCAAATCTCATTTCTGATTATAATGGTCACTATTTCAATATATTATTTTAATTATAATATAATAATTATTTTGATTTTGCAAGAACATTTGTTTGATATATTGAATGAGGTGAAAAGAAAAATGTCATAGTAAATATGACATGGTTGATGAGATTAAAAAAATAGGTGTGAACTTAAATAAATTTAGGATTTATTTCATATAGATAGCTAAAATTAAAATGATACATAATTTTTAATTCTAATAAATTTTTAAAAATAATTATTAATTTTCATTATTTTTCTTTATTTCACAAAAAACACATATTTTTAGATAGAAATGTTTTAAAATCATGAGTATAAATGAAACAATTAAGTTTATGAGGTATTATGTCCTAAAATTTTGCCTCAAAAATTGCAATGGACATAAAGCTTCCGTGAAATCCGTGTATATAAGACCCCAAATTTATTAGCCAATCAACATGAAGAAAATTAATTTTCATGATTTTTTACTTAAAAATGTCACATGTATACTTTAGAAAAATTTAAAAAGAAATTAAAAAATAAAAATAGTTAATTGCAATTGGTTGAAATAAGATTGTTTAATCACTCGCTAAGAAAAACTCATAGCAATAGTATGTAGTCTAACGACAAATACTAATAAGTAATAAGGATAGAAAATAAATCCTTGAAATATGCCAAAGAGACATCCATGGAGAAAGGTATTGGTATTCTTGTTGCTTAGAATTTTTTTTGCAATCTTCATGGGTGTTTCTATCACAATTAAAATTACAATTAACTTTGCCTTTAGGGAAATAAAGATACATAGAGTATCTTCAAGATAACAACCACCATCAAACTTAGAAAAATATAGTTTTATTCCTTTAAAGAAATTAGAAATTTTCTCTCAAGGGAAAAAAATATTTTTCTAAAATATAATATTAGATTTATTTTATGTTTGGTTGTTTTATTGTTCTCATTATTTAATAGTCTCCACCTTGACAAAATTTACCTAATACCTTACCATGCCCATTTATCAACTTTGTTGCAAGCCAAGAGAAGCCAAACTTCACCCTACTTCTCTATCAGTACTCATTTAGTAAACATATTTGCACAATTTTCAAGTTTATGAAATTTCTCATAAGTTACTCCACCTCCATCAATATCATGTCTTACAAAATGGTACTTAATTTCAATACACTTGGTCCTACTATGATAAGTTGGATTTTTAGCCAAATGGATAATGTGTGTGTGAAAAGTGACCTCTAAATTACACAAACACTTTAGTAGATCATTAATTGATTAATCTAAGAAATATTTGAGTGCAATAAAAGAAGACTAATCTAAATCGATCTATTGCCTTCTAGTAGGCAGGAATATGAGTTTTCTCTCAGATAATTGCAAACCCAGTGACTTGACGTTGTCTAAATGAAGGATTTGAAACTAAGATTGATCTATTGATATACATGTAAAAGAGATTAATCCAAATTGATTAGCTTAATTCATTTTAAGAACCCAAATGAAAGATTCCTAGAATATGGATTGAAATTGCTTGAAAACAAGTAAATATGCAAATACTAAATGCTTTAAAATACTAAAATACAAATGAAAAATGAAAAAAATATAATAACACTACTCAAAATTTTGGATTCTTTGTGAGAGAAATGAAGCTCTCTTTTATAGAAAATCTCTCTTGAATGGACAACCGAGATTGAAAGCTGAAGAACAGACAAGATTCAATTCCAAGAAGAAAAATCCACGTGCACAGAAGATGATTAGTTGAGATTCAGTTAATTGAACTGACTGATCAACCATTTATGAAACTTCTAAAATCAGTTTTCAGTTAACTGGATTGTTTCCAGAATGAGAAACATAAAAGAATTAGTTAACTGAACAAGACAAATTTGTTTCTAATTTGATGTTTAAACAACTGAAATGATGACATAAAATGCATTTTTGAATATAAAAAATCATTGAAATGCACTTTTACTCAACTTATTAGTTTTAATTCCTTCTTACAGTTAATTGACAATTATCTATTTATTTAATCAATATACTAGGATATTAATTAAATAAATGATATATGGTTTATTTGCCATTGTTTTGTGGTTTTAGGAATTAATTAATCAATCAAGTGCAATGATAGATCAGACTTAAGATGTTGAATTGTCTTTAGGTTTAGGACTTAGAATGATCAAGATTAGGGTTTTCTTGATTAGAGATTGAGATTTAGGGTCTAGGGTTTAGATGATCATTTTTAGGTCATTACATTTTCCCCTCTCTGAATTGCTGTGCGATCAATGCACTGATTCAAAGACTTGTTAGCGATGAGATGATGAATATTTTAATTTGAAGCGATGAAACTATTCTTTCAAAGAAGACCAACTTCAAGCTTGATTGGATGATGATCGATCATAAGATATGAAAAAAATGCTCAATTTGATTTGAAACAATGAAACTGAACATCTGTCAGGAACTTTTGAACCTTTGTATTGGTTCGAACAGGTAACCAGTTTGATTTAAAGAGGTGAAACTAATTACTATTATGAGATCAACTAGCGAAATTCATCTATTTGGCGCGATGAAGTCAATTTGATCAACGTGTCTAGTTTCAGGAATGAATGACTCATATAAGACCAATCTGTCTGGTTTAGAGTGTATCCATCACTGTATAAGAAACTTGATTGGGTTTCGTTTGATTTAAGATAATCTCAACTTGATGTGATGCGATGAAGCTGAGACGCCCCAAGCGATGGGGTCTTTCTTGATGATGTGATCACTGAACTGTTGATGTCCTTATCCTACCCCCTCGGGAGAGAAATTAAAATATGGCGAGGTGCCCCAGTGATCGGAAGAAAATTGATTGATCAAAATAATGCAGTAAGAAAATGATCTGATTTGAAAGAGGTTTTAAGCGTCTTGGACATATTATGCACTTGTTTTGAGGTCTTGTTGACCAATTTTGAACAAAATTTGGTATGATTGACCAAATTTGACCAAAATTTGCAATGGTTGACCAAGTTTAACCAAAATTATGACACATGGATTTCTTGGAAGAAAAGAATGAGAGGTTTCCATTGGTTCAGAGTCCAAAGAGAATGATTGCACAAGCGGTCAAGTGCAATTGAATGAAAAAGTCAACTATCAAATTTGACAAGTGAAACGATCTCAAATTTTTATTTCGATCCTGAAAATGGAATCATGATGGTTGAATTAGCTAGGGGTGCAATTTTCACATCAATCAAAGCAAGTTGAAAATTAGGCCAAAAACCTATAAAGGCCAAAAGAGTTATTTTTCAATTCATTTCATGTTTTTTGAGTTTAAAACCTTCCTCTGAAAAAAATGGTGGTCTTGGTAGATACTGACCGATTCAAGCGCCAACAAATCAACAACAGGCCCCATAACTACCAAGCAGTGATAAGTGCACGAGAAACCAACCTTTCGATTCATGTTTCATTAATTTCATTGATTTTTGCATTGTTTTGCATGTTTTTAATTTTAAAACCACGGTTACTCGTATGAGTCCTAGGGAGGGCTCGTACGAGAAACTACTCCCAAATTGCCACTCATACGAGACCATTAGTTTACTCATATGCCCCTTACCTAGAGCTCGTACGAGAACATTCAAAACATACCTTTTGTTCATTTTATGAAGCATGTATGGTCATATCACACACATAATGCGTACTAGCAATAGGTGGTCCCACAATAGTGTGTCCCACTTTTTGGCCAACTTTGACATTGAGATCAACATTCTGAGAAAAAAACTTAACCTTCAAACACTTATTGCCGCAAAACTATTAGAGATTTGAAGATGATGTAAACTAGAGTCTTTTATCATTTTCTTTCTAGTTTATAAATATAGTATAAAAAAAATTAAAATTCATTTAAAATCATTTTTCCTTCTCCTTCGAAAAGTGGTTTGTGTGAAAAAACAGTGATTTTAAGGAGTGGCTGTCACTTGGATCATCATATTTTTAAAAAAAAAAATGATAACGATGTAATTATTTTGAGGTTATACTTTTAACTTCAATATCTAAAGGATACAATTGGTTTCATTCATTTTGGGTCAATATTTCATAGTTTATTAAGTTCTAAAGTGACAGTAACTGTAATTTAGACATAGGTTCTTTTGGATCGCTCTAACTTGATCTGTATCTATTGAAATTCATTTTTTTTTTTTTCATACAAAGGTAACACAAATACTCTTTTCCTACATATTTTTCATATTTTTTTTGTAAGTTACTATTTTTTCCAAAGCCTCGAAGAGATAAGCTGTTGAATGACCAAACAACCTATATTTAGTTAGAGTATAATTTGAAAGTGACAATGAACTCAATATGTATTAAAATTATAGTCATTAGAAAGCTTGCTCCAAATAGCATCATCTGACATCATGTGTTTCAGAAAAGCATCTTGTTTGGTCCTTTTCCTAGGCCTTAAAAGACCATTTATTTGGAGTTTTCTTTTTTCCTCGGGGCAAAATTTTAAATATGGGGTCTTCGATCGAAGACCCCCTTCGCACAAAGGTTTCTGGGGGGTTCGTGTGAAGGGGTCTTCTCTCAAACACCCCCATGGTAAAAGTCTAGTGGGAAAGTCCCCGCCAAAATTTTACCCAACCTAGTTCACCCGAACTAGGTCGGCTAGTTATGATTTATTTTTTAATTGTTTTTGAATGGTATAAAAGTAAAGCTTTTTATTTTCATTTTTCACTAAATTGCAATAAGTTAATTCATATTTTCTATTATTGATCAGTTTTTTCAATAACATCTTTTTTAGAAGAATTGCTATTTGTATTTTTTTCAAAGGCATAATTTTGGAGAGGAGAATTACTATCAAAGTGATTTTTTCTAAGACATTTATTTGAAGAGGAGAATTATTATTGCCAATCTTTTGGAAGACTTTTTTGGAGAGAAGAAATGGGGAACAAGGGAAGAAAAAGTAAATCTGCTAGAAAAAGGTCACCTAGTACCGAACAAATAAATTATGAAGCTGCAATGGCATATTATCATAAAACTAAAGAAGGTATGGACCTAGACCTCTAATTTTACGTACCCAAATTTTATGGACCTATATACTTTATTTTTCTCTAATTTGATTCATTTTTGTGCATGTAGCTCCCAATCAACATGATCAAGTTGAAGGACAAGCTCAAGTAGGAGGGTCAAGTCAAGTTGAAGAATTGCACATTGAAGAAGGGTCAGGATCACTCCCTATGGAAGCGCAAGAAATAGATGTTGGAGAAGGGTTAGGATCATGTGCTCCTACTAGTATGGATGAACTTATAAATCTAGCTCAAACTTTAAAGAGAAATATTAATTATAGAAACTTAGATCATTTACTTACAATGGATGTGGAGAATTTGAGATCACTTGTGAATGTTCAACCCTTAAGTCTTGCTAAGAAGAGGTCAATGTATACGATAGCAAGAGAATATATTGGCTAAATTTGATAATTTTGAAACACTTGAACAAGCCCAATTGGTTTTAGTTGTACTTATAAATAAAAAGTTGGAAGGGGCATTAAAATTATTGGGTATAGACACAACATCAAAGAAGAGAAAAGTTGTTGACATGCAAACTGATATGATTGAAAATCTTAGGAAAGGTTTGAACTAGGTAGGGAAGCAATCTCGAACTAAAGATAATACCATTACAAGAAAAGTTATGTTGACATCCATTGTAGGTAACATTATGCTCCAAAAAAGAAAAACATCTCCAGTTTCATCTTGAATTGGTTTTAGTAGGTAAAAAATATCACGATATGTTAATAGGAGAATGATTTTGGATGATAGCACCTTAGAAGGAAATTGGGAAATCATGCGTAGAGAACCTCGTTCTAATAGGATTGATGGAGAAATCAAGAATTTGGTCACATTATTTTTGAATGATAATACTTGTCCTTCATCAAACAATAGAGATTTCATCAGACATAGAATTGCAGCTAATCAATATGAACATCATACACAAAAATTAGTTGGATACAACACAACATGAAATGTGTGTGTCATTTTGTAGTTCAAATCCTATTGGGCAAACATTGTTTGAAATATTGAAACTATATTATGTTAGGACAAACAAAGTGTTTGAAACTTGTTGTTGTCGTTATCATATTGAATTTGATCTCCATAATCAGGTTTTTAAATTTTTTGTAGAAGACACTTATGGTTTTGAAAATACTCCTCCTACTAGACAAAGTGAGTTCATCTCATCCATTTTATGTGACAAAAGAGATGATGCAGGTAGTCAAATAAATTACATAAAAGGAATATGTGAAACATGTGCTGATTTGGCTCTTTTTCCTTTGAAAAATGAAAACATTGATGTAACAAAGATGGTAAATTGCAAAAGATACAAATACGTAAAGAATGAAATAAAATTTGGGAAAGAATCCAAAAGGTTAGAATATGTTGAAGAGGAGTTAACTATTGGAGTATTTATGGAAAATTTTAAAAAATTGATTCAACCCTACATTCATCATGATTATTTTGCAAAGTGGCAAGCAAAACAATTCCAAATATTGAGATACAATTTTCCACTTGGAACTATTGTATCAGTTGTTGATTTCGCAGAAAACTATTCCTTTGTTCATCAAAAGGCAATTCAATCAAAATACTATTTTTTAGTAAGCAGATTACTATTATGGTACACGTGTGTTATCAACATGCACAATTATATTTAGATGGTATTCATAGCACATTTGAAGGATGGGTCATCAAGAAGGAATATCATTTTTATATAAGTGATGATAAAGAGCATGAAATTCATTATATAGAACATTGCTTCAACATGTTTTTTGTGAATTTGAAAGAAAGAGGCATAAAAATTGATAAACATTATGTTTGGTCAGATGGATGTGCTGCACATTTCAAATCATCTAGGATATTTTATGCACTATGTAGATATCATCATAATGAAGAATACCACATGTCTGGAGTTTCTTTGAGAGTGGACATGGAAAATGTGAACATGATGGTATTCGATCTTGCATCAAATGTGCTCTACAAAAGTATCAAATGAATTATAAGGGAGTTCATATAAAAAATGCACATGATGTTTTTTAATGGTGCAAGACACATTTCACACCAAATGAGAATGACACATCATCAAGAATGACTCAAGCGGTACCACAAAAAATTTTGGGAGATAAAATGTATGCACACACTTTTAAATTTTTCATGTGTGATATATATATCACACATGAATAATTTAAAAATGTGTGCATACCTTTTATCTCCCAAAATTTTCTGTGGTACCGCTTGATTCATTCTTGATGATTATATATATTCAAGTGTTTAAATTTTAAAAATTCTTTATTCAAATTATATTTATAGAACATTATATATGCATGTGTTTAGGTGTAGATAGAACACTTTGTTAGGAATAACAGTCCATAAGCGCAACTAAGAGAGGGGGGGTGAATTAGTTGTGATAGAGATTATTAAAATTTAAACTTTATAAACCAAATCTACAATTCAAATGATAACATAGTAAATGTTAACACAATAACACAATCCTTGTTGTCGAGGAAACCCTATTAAAGGTAAAACCCTGGAGGGAATTAGCACCCACAAATGATGTATTGAGAGTATATTATCCCTATTAAAAGATTTAGCCATGTTAGGAGCTTATTAAAACATTACAATACATAGTCCCTGTTAAAGGACAGACCCTATTAGGAGTCAAGAGTAACAGTGGGCTCACTGCCCAGGCACATTGCCCAAAGAAGGTTAAAGCCACCCTCAAGGATTAACAATCTAAACAAGTGTATATAAGAAATATAAAATCTAGTGAATTATCTGATAGCAACTTTCTTTGCTTGGTCAATTCTAATGAAGTACTATAGTAAAAAACTATGCTCTACATCCAGCAACCAATCAAGCTTCGCAGCTTCCACACTTCTCTTTCTTTTAATTACCTTTACATAACTCTCACATACTACTTCTTTTCAAAAGAAAAGATCTCTCATATATACCCTATTACAATAATTGATTAGGTTGGCCAAATAATATTTCCTAATATACAAATAATTATTTAACCCCTTGCTAAGATATACAAGGTACCTAAAACAAGTAAACATCAATTACAATACATCAAATTTACTTCCAAGATCTGCAATTCACGCTCACAATCCATAATACACTCTACATCTTTGAATTCGGCCACAAGTAGGTTTTCGCTAGAATACACACCACAACTGACATCACCAATAATCACACGAATAGTGATCAACAAAAAACATTCCTACCTGTAAGATATACCCAAAACACAAAGACCTTCTCTGTCAAGCATCACTGTCATAGTCTAGAAACCAATCTTCACTAAAACATCTGTAACATCACCATATGCAATATCAAGCCAAAAAAATTTAGGAATAAGGTCATCACACATCATTCTTTATATCCTTATCTTTGATCATTCTGATTCATCTGTATAGTGTCCGTACACTTCTGTTAGTCATCATACAATAGTAATAACCAGTCTGTTCACTCCACAGAAACATATATTGACATCAGTGACAAAATATGAATGCCAAAAACATTAGTAGTACCCAATTATGATATCATCCAACAATCTCCCCCTTTGGCATTAATTGCAACATATGGGAAAATCCATCAACCTGAAAGTACTCTCTCTCAATACAATCTTCTCGATATCCTCAACACAAATCTCCCTAAAGCAATAGGGATTTTCACATATAATCTCTCCCCCTTTGGAAACAATGTAAAAGGGTGCAATAACTCTTCTTTAATCTTTTGTAAGGTGTATCTTTTTCAAATCTTCATATCTAAAAGCTAGGTGCAAAATCACCCAAATTGTCTTTAGTATTCCTGTGATCACTCCCCTTGAGGAGTAGATCCATACATCAAGTTCAAAAAATGATATGGCTCTGAAAGCCACTAGATGGATGCATGCTTGCATCAGTTAATTTCCACAAGGATGGGCTCTTACCCCAAGCTTGCTTCTGAGATATTCAAAAGCATATTTTGGCAAAGGTTTTGTAAATATATCTGCTATATGTTCCTTTGTGCTAATATACTCCAGTCTAATCTCTTTCTCTACTACCTTGTCCCTCAAGAAATGATACTTAATATAAATATGTTTATTCTTTGAGTGCATTACAATATTCTTTGACATATTCACTATGCTAGTGTTAGCACAATGGATAACCATTGGTTCTTCAAAAACTATTCCAATTTCCTTTAGCATTTGTTTCATCCAAACAACTTGTGTATAATTTATAGCAGCAACAACATACTCGGATTCAGCAGTAGACTAAGCAATACAGTCATGCTTCTTACTTAACCAAGAAACCAACCTTCTCCCAAGGAAAAATTCTCCACCACTTGTACTATTTCTATCATCCACATTACCTACCAATCAACATCAGTGTAAGCCTATAAAATAAAGTCATCTAATTTTTCATACCATAATCCATATTCTATTGTTCCTTTTAAGTATCTGAAAATTCTTTTCACAGTAGCAAGGTGTGTCTCTTTAGGATCTGCTTGATATCTTGCCACAATTCCAGTTGCATTGGAAATATCTGGTGTGGTGTGAGTTAGATATTGTAGACCTTCAATCATTGATCTGTACTTTATCTAAAAAAAACTTTGAGTTTCATCATTACTAGTAAGTTTGTAACTAGTCACCATGGGTGTCCCAATATGTTTACAATCTTCCATTCCAAACTTCTTCAACATTTCCTTAAGATACTTGGTCTGAGATATAAAAATACCATTCTTACTCTGATTAATTTGCAAACCAAGAAAAATTTTCATCTCACCAATCATTGACATTTCAAATTCATTTCCATTTCTTTAAAGAACTTTTTACTCATTTTATCATTGCCTCCAAAAATGATATCATCAACAAAAACTTCTATGATTAAGATTCCATCTTCACCAGTTATTAAATATAGATTACTATCTGCATTACCTTTTCTGAAATGAAGACAAAGTAGATACATGTCTAGTCTTGCATACCATGCTCTCGGTGCTTGTTTCAGTCCATACAATACTTTCTTCAACTTACAAAACATGTCTTAATCTTCTGTCAAAGGAAATGCATCAGGTTTCTCTATGTATACTTATTATTTTGAATCTCCATTCAAGAATGCATATTTCACATCCTTCTAATATACTTCAAAGTCTTTATGTGCAGCATAATCAAGAAAAAATCTCATAGCTTCCAACCTAGAAACAAGAGCAAATGTTTCTTTAAAGTCTATGCCTTCTTTTTGTGAGTAGCCTTTACAAACCAGTCTAGCCTTATCTCTTACCACTGTTCCTTCCTCATCCATTTTGTTTTGGAAAACCCATTTAGTTCCTATCAAATTTTTGTTTTTAGGTCTTGGAACCAATTCCCAAGTATTGTTTTTCTTTATCTATTCTAGTTCTTCTTGCATAGCTTTAGTCCAAGATTCATCTCTATATGCTTCATCAGTAGTTTTTGTCTCAACTTGAGAAGTCAAAAAAATTTAATCTCTTACTTTAGATCTTGTCATCATCCTTTAATTGCATTACCAATTATTTGATTTTGAGGATGGTTCTTCTTAGGAGTCTCAGTAAGCTCAATTCATTCATCTTTAATCTCAACGTCAACCATCAAAGGTTCAATAGTGACCTCTTTTATCTCTGTAACCTATCCACAGTCATACATTCTTTTGTGAATCTAAAACTTTTCATCTATCCTCACATTAACGCTTTCAATCAAATTCCTCAATCTCAGATTGAAACATTTATATGATTTTCTCCTAGTAGAATAACCAAGGAAGATACCTTCATCACTTCTGGCATCAAACTTCCCTATTTCACCATCTCTTTTGATATAGCATTTACTTCCAAATATTCTAAAATATTTTATAGTAGGAGTATGATCAAAACATAATTCATAAGGAGTCTTACGTGTACCTTCTTTGATATGAATTATGTTCAAGATGTACATAGAAGTATCAACAACCTCTCTCCAATGAACATGTGATACATTTCCTTTTAGCAACATAGTTCTAACAACATCTAATATTGTTATGTTTCTTTGCTCTACTATCCCATTCTGTTGTAGTGTCCTAGGAGCAGATGTATGTTTGAATATTCCATGCTCTTCACAGTAGGTATTAAATAATTCTGAAGTAAACTCACCACCTCTACTGATCTTAAAATTTTTATCTTCAAACCAGATTCATTCTCAACTTTTGCTTTGAATAACTTGAATTTTTCAAATGCCTAGGATTTCTCTTTCAAATATGTAACCCACATCATTCTAAAAAAATTATCAACAAAAAGTATAAAGTACCTTTCACCACATAGATCTGTATGTACCAGATCCAACTTCCCTTTTGTTGAATAAGATTTGCTTTTAAAATTGATTCTAGTCTACTTCCCCATAACACACTCTCTACACATAGTGTTAGATGGTTTCAAAATCTTAGGTAGATCTCTTACTACATTTGTCATACTTGCCTTCACAATGTTATCAAAGTTAACATGAAAAAATATTCTATGTCATAACCAACTGTCATCAACCTTCACAATAAAACAAGAAGCTTCAGATGTATTCAATTCAAATACTTTACCTCTAGATTTAGTACCAGATGCGTTCAAGTCTCCCGATTTACTTCTGATAGAACATTTCCCATCAATGAATTTTAATTGATAACCTCTATCCACTAGTTGTCCAACACTTAATAGGTTATGCTTAAGTCCATCAATAAGCAATATGTTATCAGTATTATTCTTTCCATCCAGAGAAATGGATCCAACTCTAATGATAAGCTTAGGAGTATTGTCACCAAATCTAACAACACCATCATCATATCTTTTCAGACTAACAAAATTGTTTTTATCTCTAGTCATATGATGTGAACAACCACTATCTATAACCCATTCAGATTTCTTTTCAACACTAGATACTAAGGCTTTTTCTTCATGTATAGGTTCATCATCCTTAATAGAAATAAATCCCATTTCATTATACTCAACATCATCATCAGAAATACCATCACTAGCATAATAACATTCCTTATCTTTTGAATACTTTGATTTTTAAAACTTAGGTTTATGGTTTGGAACCCTTGTAGGACATCGAGATGCAAAATGACCAATCTTGTTGCATGAAAAAATTTCAATGGTAACTTGCCTTCAAATTTACACTTACCTCTCTTTTCTCTTCTAAAAATCAGGGCTACCACTTCATCTAGCTTTCTTTCTTCCTCTTGTATCTGTTCCCATTCATCAACATAGTCTCCAAGTTCTTCTCTTATGTCACTATTTCTAGTGCTCGCAATTCCAGATAAGGTCTTTTTGTTTCTATGCACAGTCATCTTGAATGCTGACTCAACTTAGGTAAAAATCTCCAAGTTCTGTGGCCTCAAAATTAGTTAGCTTTCCAATCAACATCTCTCTATTGAATTTCGGTGTTAAAGGTATAATCTCCTCTATAGTTTGTACTTTAGTTTTGTATGTAGGTGTCAAAGATATGAGAATTTTTGCAATCACTTCTTCTTCATTGTAAGTACCTCTAGAGTTTTTGATGCCAGTAACCACATTAGTAATTCTCTGTGCATATGCTCTAATGTTCTCATCATCTTTTATTTTCAGTGATTCCATCTTTGTCTTCCAGTTTTGTAGCTTTTCCTATTTTTAAAACTTATCTCCTTCATACAGTGCTTCCAATATTGTCCAAATTTCATATGCAGAATCTAAGTCTTTTACTTCCATGAATTTTCCTTCAGAAAGTGCATTGAGTAATAATTCCCTTGTGACCATATTACATGAAAAAAACTTCTTTTCATCTTCAGTAGCTTTATCCATTTCATCCTTAGTCTTTATCTTTTCTTTTCTTTTCATGATCATCTAGTAGTCAATTCCCAAACATAGCAAATGCGTTCTCATCTTGTTCTTCCAACTGTCAATTTTTTTAGGATCAAATTTTAGACTATCCTTCCAGTAGTAAGTCATCTTCAAGATCACCTCAAGCTGTTAAGCTTTCTCTCTAAGGACTAGTAGCTCTTTTACCAATTGGTAGGAATAACAGTCCACAAGAACAACTGAAAGGGGAGTGAATTAGTTGTGATATAGATTATTAAAATTTAAAATTTATAAACCAAATCTACAATTAAAATGATAAAATAGTAAATTCCAACACAATAACACAATCCTTGTTGTCGAGGAAACCCTGTTAAAGGTAAAACCCCAGTGGGATTTAGGACCCACAAATGATGTACTGAGAGTATAGTATCTCTGTTAAAAGATTTAGCCATGTTAGGAGATTATTACAACATTACAATAAATAGTCCATGTTAAAGGACAAACCATGTTAGGAGTCAAGAGTAACAGTGGGCTCACTGCCTAGGAACACTACCCAAAAAATGTTAAATCCACCCTCAAGGATTAACAATCTGAACAAGTGTATATAAGAAATATATAATCTAGTGAACTGTCTGATAGCAATTGTCTTTTCTTTGTCAGTTCCAATGAAGTACTGTAATCACAAAATCTTCTCTACATCCAACAGTCAATCAATCTTTACAGCTTCCACACTTCTCTTTCTTTCAATTACCTTCACATCACTCTCACACACTACTTATTTTCAAAAGAAAAGATCTCACATATATACCCTATTACAATAATTGATTAGGTTGGCCAATTTAGCTATCCCAATATACAAATAATTATTTTACCCCTTAATAAGATACATAAGGTACCTAAAAAAAGTAAACATCAATTAAAATACATCCGATATACTTCCAAGATCCACAATCCATAATACACGCTACATCTCTAAAGTCAGCCACAAATAGGTCTTCTCTAGAATACACACCACAACTGACATCACCAACAATCACATGAATAGATATCAACAACAAACATTCCTCAATGTGTCTTCTGTCATCCCTTAAAATTTCATAACCTGAATCATCAGCGCCTATTAGATATACCCAAAATATAGAGACCTACTCTGTCAAGCATCACTGTCACTGTCTAGAAACCAGTCTTCACTAGAACATCTGTAACATCACCAATATGCAATATTAATCCAAGTGACCTTAGGAATAAGGTTATCACACATCCTTCTTCATATCCTTATTTTGATCATTGCGATTCATTTATACAATGTCCATACACTTTTGTCAGTCATCATAAAATAGTAATAACCAGCGTGTTCACTCCACAAAAACATATGTTGACATCAGTGACAAAAAATGAATGCCAACAACATCAGTAGTACCCAATTCTGATATCATCCAAAAAAATTATGCATGGTTGCAAGAGGATAGAAAAGACACAATCCTGCATTCAGTTATGAGTACCAATTTCACAATTGGACGTTGAACACTAGGGACTACTCATGCTTTTTTTTTCACTGCATTGCTAATAATTATGAGGAATGCAACAATCAAGAATGTGGATATGTAGGTGCATGGAATCTAGTGCCACTAGTTGATATTGATACATTTGATAGAGATGAAGATGAAAATATTTGATGATGTTCCTTTTATTTCTACTGATTACGATCATATCTCGGGATTGGTCAAAATAGGTAAGTATATAATTTAATTGAGTTTCACATTATATGACATTGCGCTACATGTATAGATAGATAGATATATCTATAGATTGAACTAAGTAAATTTTAAGATCTCACATGTTTATAAATTGATTTTGCAGGAGATGTCTTTGCAATGATTGTTGAGCGTGGAAATGTAGGAGTTAGTTACTATTTATTGCATCATACTGTAGAGAGGATGAAGTCACTTGAACCTGAAGAAAGTGATGGAAACTTGTTCCCCATAGGTTTTTATTCTTTACATCAATATATTGAACTCATTTTGTAAATTTAAAATTTCAAACTTTTAACAAATTTTAATTTAAAAAAAAAAAATTATTGTTAAAATGTGTGACCTCCAGGTTCAGTTGTTTTAGAGGGAACATATTTCAAGAAAATCAAAGTCATTCAATATGGTATTCCCTTTGTTGATTACCAACTAGACAATAAGGTGTTTCAATATAGCCACCTAGTAGTTGTCACCTCCCTTTGTATGCATACAATTAAATCTCAACGTGGACGTCGTAAGTGGAGACTAGATAGTGAGGATCATGAGAGAATATTACATGTTCTCCATGAAAGGTTTGAACCGCTTGAGTTGGTCTAGAAAGTATAATACATACATATTTCATGTGTTAGGACCTACTTGATATCTCTGGATTAAATGGACTATACTTTGTTGATATATTTAAACATATGATGGACTATAATTTGTTGATATATTTAAACATATGATGGACCTATTTGATGACTCAATAGTTTTAATATATATAATTATGTATGCTTTTATATATGCTTGTATACATATGGTTTTATATGTATGCTTTTATGGTTCAATATTTTTATATGTATGCTTTGATTGTTAAATGATTTTTATGATATTAATTAGATTTGTTATTAGTTAAAGATCCCCTTAATACATTAGTTAGATTACTTATGACATGTTAGTTATAGAATTACTTAGAATACTTATTGCCAATGATTTTAATATATTTATGTATAATTTTATGTGGTTGAAAATATTACTTGATTAATAACGTGTTACTTGATTACATTTATACATAATCCCCTTAAGACATTAGTTAGACTACTTATGAGATTAGTGAACACTAAATCCAGATGATATTACTTATATTAATTATATTCCATTAGTTACATATTGACTTGTTATTTTTTATGATATTAATTCGATCCCCTTAAGACCTCCACTTAGATTACTAATGAGATTAGTTAGATTACTTATGACATTAGTGTTCACACTAAAAGGATAATATACATTTATATGTATGCTTTTATGTACTTGATATATAGTACTTGATTAATTTTAATAGAATTAAATCATATATGGATAACCATCCCCTTAAGACCACATCATCTAATCAAATCAAATTATAAGTACATGTATACTCATCCAATCAACTATCAAATTAAACCATCTAATCAAATCAAATCATTTGTACATGTATACTCATCCAATCAACTATAAAATTAAATCATCTAATCAAATCAAATCATCTAATCAACTGAAACCATCTATGGGTATTCTCATCTAATCAAATTGAATCTTAAACACAAAAACATAAACACACATGTATAAATCATCATGAACCCCATCATAAATCTATATAATGTCAAATCGTAAATCATCTATAGATTTGTCAATCATAAATGTTTATCACATAAATCATCTATGTTTAGAGGTTTAGATAGCATATAAATATATGTCTCAAATCATAAACTGAAAATATCAAACATGTAATAATGAAAGATATAATGAGTCTCAAATCAAAGATATGTGCAACATGTCCTA
>MU227833.1:633704-657130 GCA_018584345.1 Thuja plicata | reverse complement strand
TATATATATATATATATATCTGTGTGTGTGTGTGTGTACACACACACACACACACACAGAGACATAATGTAAAATAGTTGAAACATATAAATGTATGTTTCACATTAAATATATTTAAAACTTACCTGACCACTAGTAGGTGTCACATCTATTGAATCTCTCATATGAAGATGATTTGATCCCACACTAGAGGTAATGTGCTCTTCTAACTTTGCTTGCAAAATATTATACATAGAACAAACATCAGTACACACGTCTACACTTAATTGTTCACTAAAACTCCTGGAAAAGAGAAAAGAAAACTTTATATACATGAGTCTCAGGAGCAAGAGGGTCATCAACGCACCGCACCATCATATCATCAACATAAGATGCATCACCCACACCACCTCTAGTCCTAAATGACACAAGGAGGGTCAATAATCAGGGCCAAAGGCACTCCCAAATATCAAACCAGCTTGTAGATACAACACGGACACAATACCAAAAAGAAGGAGAGAAGAAAACATAAATAAATTTTCATTAATTGATCAAACTCATTACATGTCGGGCTGTAAGGCCTTCCTAGTTTTGGCCATATACATTCAAATGAATTACAAGATGATCTTCATACATGCAAGGTCATAGACCTACCATCAAATATCTTAACACTAGATCTTCTATCACAATCTGATACCAAACCTCCTCCTAAAATTGATACCGATATCCCTAAACTAAGAATAGAGAACAAAATATATACAAGAGTCCACCAAAGAGGTCAACACTCAAATCCCAAAATGAGACCCAAATTTAGGTCCACACATATCCCAATGAGAGACCCCCCATTAATTACACCATAGAAATTAAATGAAGAAGTTGGCCAGATCAGGATAAACAACTCGGTAAGAACATAACCAAGCAACATGAACAACTCGGTAAGAAGATAACTGAGAAATAGAAAACAACTCGGTGGAAACCCAACCAATTAGCCAACATACACTAAGTCCCGTTGGTAAAGCAAGATAGAGTGAGTAACCAAGCAAAAATAGTTACTGAGCACTTCACTAAGCAGCCTCTAAACAAGCTAAAGAACAAAAGCAAACATATTTTTGGTTGAGTAAGATTGCCAAGAACCCAAGATGATCCTGCATCAGACACCTGGGGTTAAAAGAAATGATTCTGCAAATAATGTATTAGGTCCACCTGAAATGAATCCAACTTAGACGAAGAAATCTAAGATGAGTCCTCAATCAGTCCGTTCTTCCATTTTGTCAGATACTCCATGTATTCCTTTCCTCTTGTACTTCTACCAACTCTCTGTTTCAAAATATGTTCAAATTCCTCTATCTATTTCTTAGGATAATTACTCGGTTCTATCACTTCTTTTCAAGCTCATGATATTCATACAAGTAGATGAAATATTGAATATGGGTGATATGTTTGTATCAGGTAATTCCACTTCATAAGCATTTCCACTGTCAAATCTTCTCAGTATTTTGTAAGGGCCAAATTTCTTCATTTTTAGTTTAACATATGTTTCAATAGGAAATTTTTCTTTCTTCAAATGAGCCATTACTGCATCACCAACTTCAAAATTTTTATGTCTCCTTGATCTATCTGCACCATTCTTGTATTTATGATTAATTTTCTCTAGCTTATGTTTTACATCCTCATGCATGTCTTCGTGAATTTAGCAAACTTTTCTACTTTAGCACTCCTTTTCTCTTCTTCATCAATGTCTCTCAAGTCTGATATACCTCTATTTATCCATCAGTCTATGGATGAAATTTAGAACTATACCTCAACTCAGTGTCCAACTTCTTCCAAAGTGTTTTGCAGAAATAGCTCACAAACTTACTATCTCAGTGTGAGATAATACTCTTTGATAATCCATGCAATCTGAAAATCTCCTTAAAGAAAAGGTCTGCTATATGTACTACATATAATGTTTTCTTACATGGTATGAAATGTGTCATCTTATAAAATCTATCCACAACAAAAAATATGGAATCATTACCTCTTGTTGTCTTCGGTAAGCCAAGAACAAAATCCATGCTTATATCACTCCAAGGTTTCTTAGGAACAGTAATTGATGTATACTGTAGACACCTAAAACTGGGTAGGTGTCTTAGAATCATTCAAATCTACAAATCTCAACAAAAAGCTCTAATTTTCATCAAAATGGATCAAAATCAATTCAAATGGATATTTATCAATCAAAAGGGACAAAATCAAGTTAAATCAAAGGATTAAATAACCATGACATCAAATAATCAAATATAAGCCTAAAAGGATCAATCACAATTATATAATTGATTTTAATCAATTAATTATATAGTTTTAATCAAAAATCAAATTGAACCTATTCATCCCTACATCGCTAATTTAATTAATTGATTTAATTAAATAATCCCAATATCTTTCAACATAAATTTGAGCAACCAATGGGAATTGAGAACACAAAGGACATGGATCACTCCTAAATTTGAATCTCAATCACTCATTTTCAACTTTGAATCTTAATCACTCAAATTTGTCCCTTTGTCTCAACCTTTGAGACAATCATTTAAATTGTCCCCCCATTTGAAACCATCTCAAAGTCTTTCACTCAACCAAGGCTTAATCATGATCAAGTAACTCTACCCCCTACACTTGGGAATTTGTTATAAATACAAGCCATTTTTAAGCATAACATATCCTAGAAAATTTGAATGCAAAGCATCAAATCTATAGGAAATTTCATAGAAATCTTGAGCATATTCGAGAGTTTCATAGAAAATTGAGCATTATAGAGAGAATTTCATGAGCATTTGGATTACAAATCATCATTTTGAGAGAGAATTGAGCTAGATTAGGCATATAATTTTATCAATTTCTCATTCTAGGATTGTCACTAGTAGACATTAAGGCTGAGAGCTTTACAAGCATACTAGTTAGAGAACCATGAGATGATTAGTGATTTGATTACAATTATTTAGTTTAAATTGTTTATGTTTTTCCATAGAATTGTAGTTAAATAAATCAATCTCATGAAGGTGTAATTAATTCACCCACAAATGGCGCCCACCATGGGGCTTTAGGCCTCTTAATCACCATTTTTCAAAGTTTATATGTGTTTTTATTCAGTTTTGTGCAAATTTTGCAGATTTTCAGGGAAGTGACGCCATGCACATTTAAATGACGCCTGCCAGAAGTTAACTAACGCCTACAAAAATCCTTCTATTTCTATTTTTATTTCTGTGCTGCCCGTGAGATAAATTGTCATGCTTGTAACCGCAAAGCATCGCCTGTGCCTTAGGAAAAGCCGCCTGAAAACTGCTAAATGACGCCTAGAAGCTTTTATTTTACACAATTTATAATTTATGTCACGCCTGTTATTTAAAGTTTTACGCCTAGTACAGTTAAATAATGCCTAATTCACTGGAAATAAATGCCTATGTTGTTTTAAATAACGCCTAGGAACATATAATTCATGCCTACTAGCTATTAAATGCTAGCTACTACTTTTTATATTCTTTTATTGATTAATCATTGATATTAGATTTCTAACTCTCTGTCTATGTTTTTCCTACAGATGAACAGGAATCCGAAAGTGTAGAAACCAGAAAGTAGAGTTACAAAGGAAAGCAAAGAGGTAAGAGACTTTAAGAAACACTCTAAATATTTGCATAACGCTTGTATTTTAGAGAATCTAGAGGTAGAAGAACACTTGTATGAGAACTACATAAAATTTAGTAGTGCATACAAGAAGAAATTTCCAACTCTCAATTAAGTTCATGCTTTAAGTTCTTAAAAGTTGTTTTTTGCAAATTTTAAAGAAAGAACTTAATTGCATTTGTGCTTTTGCAAGTTTTTCTTCACTTTGATTGTTTGTGTTGACTAACTTTTTGGAGGAGCCGAAGTGGGAACTATCACCACTAGGTGAGTGAAAAATAACCAAAAAAACCTAAAAAAAGTGCCTAGCCTTTGCTATCTTTGAAAGATTACAGATCAAGCTTGTTTTCCCTCTGCTTGCGGCATTTCAATTTAAACTAGTATAAATAGGGAAAACATTGTTATTGTCCATTTCAAACAAAGCATTAGGCATATGCTCTCAACTTCTTGTAAGTTGATAAAAAAGCCAAACATGTTGCGTTTGAAGTGGTAGAAAGAAAGGAGGATAAATTAACCACACACTTCATTTTTAAGAACCTCCTTGTTAAGGGGTTGAAAAAGAACAAAAAATGCTTAAAATGTTTGGAATGAAGAAAGACAATAGGGATATGCTCTTCACTCTTTGAGTGAATCAAACTCCCAAAATTGATGGACTAAGTTCATTTTCCACTTTCCATATACATGCTAGTTAAAATAGAGCTTTAGAGGGCCTGCCTCCTGACAATTTCCTTACGAGGATGGTGAGAGGGAACGACCTAAAGTGGGAGACAATCGCTTTTGCCATGATACTATCCAACCCACTATAAATAAATGCATTCTTCCTTAGTGGGAAGGTGACTAGATTGTGTGCAAGTTTCTTCACTTCCTCAAATAGTCCTTTGGGATTGCGCAAAATCATACTTTTATGCATGTGGGAAGCCCGCAAGGGGGTAAAAGAACTTGGCATAGTTTAGAAAAAAGTTCACTAAATCCTAAATAAGTAGCAATCCTACCTTCTAGAGCCAAAATTATTTATAAGCCAAATCTGACTTTAGGTAGCTTGCATGGAAGATATTCTTGTTATATACTTGTTAAAATGACTGAGAACATACAAATTTAGTGTTGTTTTAGGGACATGATGTAAACTTGACGTCTGTGTTGTGTTTATTTTCAATTTTCAAGGAAGAATATTCTGCAGACCTGACCAAAACATTAACACTTTAAAAAAAAAAATCCAATAAAAACAAACTGGATCTGCAAAGTGCCACCTATGAGTAGTTAAACAATGTCTGTGATGCATTAAACGACACCTGGCAACATTTAAATACTGTGTAAGTCACTATAAAGTGATGCCTGGAAATTTTTAAACAACACCTATCAACAGGAAAAAGCCGTCTGCTCTACTGCAGAGTGCCACCTACACAAATTCTAGTTAACGCCTACAAATTTTTAAGTCACGCCTACACATAGGGAAGTGACGCTTAGAAACAAACAAGGGAAAATAGTGAATACTTCCCAAATACTTGGAAAAAATTGAATTTCATATTTGAGTACCCTTTTGGGTTTTCCAGCTATTCATAAGTTCAAATTGATTAGAATCCCTAGTTTTGGACATTTTTCAAAAAATCATAAGGGATTGATCAACTTAAGTGAGAAAGCCAACATTTTTAAATGAAATTCATGTCAATGCTAGATTTTACTCAATATCACTACATTAAGAACACCCTGCAATCAAATGGTTCATAACTAAGGTAGGAGCTTGCTTTTCCAAGTGACACATTTACTTCTTCAAGACAAATGCAAGAACCTACACGAGAAGAAGAACCAATTTTATGTCTTTCCCCTTTGGAAACATGGACCTTGATCAGATCAACCATGCTAAAAAAGACATGAATAACAATGGAGGTGGTGTGGTTGATAACATTAACAATAATGGGGGAGGAATTGACCCTAATAACCAAGGGGTAAATAATAACAGTAATGGAGGAGCAATGGACCCTAACCACCAAGGGTTAAATAAAAAACAATGGGGGTAACGTTGACCCTAATGATGAAGAAGCAACCAAAGAGAAGGTTAATGAAGCCATGCAAAGCCCATTCTTCATGAAACTTATGGAGAAAGTGTTGGATAGAGATATGGAGAAGTACTTTTTAGACCTAGCTAAAACAGGTCTTAAACTCCCTCACGATTATGATGTCAATCAACTTAAACAAAAAGAAGCTAAGGAAAATCCTATTGATATCATGAACAAACAATTCAAACTATTCCAAATGCAATTGGACACAATGAAACAAAGTGGGGCTCCTAAACCCTTTTCCATTGAATCTTTGTGTCCTTTTCCATTTGATAAAACCCTAATTATGGTTCCATTCCCAAATAATGTTGTTTTTCCTAAATACGATAAGTATGAAAGAGCATCTGATCCCCAAGATCATTTATGGGAATTTTTTGCATTAAGCCTTGAGTTTATGCCTGATACCACATATTTAATGAGGTTGTTTCCTAGGAGTTTAGGAGGCATGGCAATGTAGTGGTTTTCCAAGTTACCCTCTGACATCCGAACTTTCAAAGAATTAGCCTCTAAATTCATGATTCATTATTCCTACAATATCAAACATGAGGTTATGATGATAAATTTATGTAATACCAAGAAACAAGAGGGAGAAGGATTCCTAATTTTCTTACAATGATGGAGAGCAGTATTTGCTATATACCCTCGAAGTGTACCTGAAAAAGAGAAGATGGACATCTTTATTAATAGCTTGACTAATGAGATGAATTACCGGTTAAGGCTACAATGTCCTAGGTCTTTCCAAGACCTAATTGAGAATGGGGTTTCCACGTAAGAGGTATTGGTCAAAAGTGGAGAACATAAGCTTTATAAAAACAATAACAACAATACCTCCAATAATAACCAAAATAGAAACCCCCGGCTAACAATAACCGGTTTTGGATGATGAATAACAACAAAGGAGTGGTCAATGATGGAGTTGTAGAGGCAAATAATTTTAAGGCCACCCCTTTCAATATTACCAAAGGATTCGCTCAAGCTAACAATGTGAATCAAGAACCCAAAGTATCTTTCAATAACAATACTAACAATAATAACTTTGGGAACAACCAAGGGGCTAACAAGCCTAAGCCATTCTTTACATCAACTCCTAAAAGAACATTCACACCCTTGGGTGGACCACTTGAGAAGGCATTGAGAACCCTCATTTCTAATAAGCCTATTGACTTACCTAGAGCCCAACCATATGAACCACAAATCAAACCTATATGGTAGAGTGAGTCTAGTCATTGTGAATACCATAGAAATTGAGGACATTAAACAAATGATTGCATGCTTTTGAGACACATAGTGAAATATCTAATTTACAATGATGTGATTAAGGTAGAAGGACCTCAAAATAACGAAGACCACACAACATTTAAAACTCCTTTCTAGAAACATGAAAAGGGTGAATCTTCCAATGCTCACAATGGAGGGAACAATGGAAACAATTCGAGAGGCAACAAAAATGTAAAATTCTCCCATAGCTATGACAATACTATTAATACCCTATTTGGACATGATAGTACTATCAATGTTGTGGTAATCAAGAACAACCTCATCAAGAGACCTCTAA
Source organism: Thuja plicata (assembly GCA_018584345.1). Classification (NCBI taxonomy): domain Eukaryota; kingdom Viridiplantae; phylum Streptophyta; class Pinopsida; order Cupressales; family Cupressaceae; genus Thuja; species Thuja plicata. Next base: position 649,888 of record MU227833.1, on the reverse strand, counting down.
TTTTAACTAGGGGGAAAGCAGTAAGAGTTACCCTACAAGGAAGTGTCCCTAAAACCTTTGGTCTTACTTCAACAACTACTTTGGCTAAACCAACATCTTCTTCAATAAATCCTTATAGTTTGGTAGATCAATTTCACAAAACTCCAGCACAAATCTCTATCTTGGAGTTTTTGAAACTATCTCCTAATCACAAAGAAATCTTGGAGAAAGCCCTAGTGGAAACTAATGTTCCTATAACCTTGGAGGAGGATAAGTTTCAAAATATGGTAGGACATCTCATAGCTCCTCATTGTCTTTCATTCTCTGAACAAGATGATATGTCTATTACCCACCCTCAAAATTTTCCCTTGCATATAGAAGTGTTAATCCAAAGGCATAGGGTTAAGAGAGTTCTCATTGATGGGGGAGCTGGTCTTAGTATTTGTACTGTAAACCTTGTCAAGTCTTTAGGGATATATGAATCATCCATTGACCCTAAAAACAAAATCACCATTAAGGCTTATGATGAGGAAGAAAGGTCTTCAAAAGGCATGATTTTTTTACCTATCCAAGTGGGACATATACAAAAAGATACCATATGTCAAGTTCTTGACATGAAATTAACTTATAATATCCTATTGGGAAGACCTCGGATTTATGAGATGAAGGAGGTACCTTCTACTTATCACCAATGCATAAAATTTCCACATAGGGGTGAAGAGATCACAATTGGAGGAGATTCTAATACCTTTCAATATTGCAACACATTGAAGCCAAGTCATGAATTATTTATTCCTCACAATAGGGAAGGAGTCATCCCTAATGACACTAATGAAGAACATGAAGAGGAAAGTTTGAAGTTGACATCAAATCTTACCTCCATATCAAACCCTAATCAAACTAACTCAACTATATCAACTAAGGGAAAGGAAAAAATGAGTTATGAGGGTAAAAATTCACATGATAATTTAGTTAAGACTTCTACATTGAAGATGGAAATTTTGAAGCCTTCCAAGGAGGAAAGAGAACAAGCTAAGAAGGATAAATATCAAAATATGAGTGAATCGATGCATACCTTTGAAAAACAATGTAGAATAAACTCCAAGGGAGTGGGGGAATATTCTGTTTCCCTATTTGATTTACCAACCTCTCCTAGGACACATGGAAAACTATCAAGTGCTCATCCCCATCATAAATATAACTCTCATTTTATAAGAGAGAGTGAAAAATCTGCCTTAGAGAAGGAGGATAATGAAGTACTACAATGGCTCTATAAGGAGGAAGACACTTCAAATAATCCCATGGAAAGAGTACAACACATCAACACTCAAACCAATAAATATGGAAAAGGATATCAAATTATAAAATAGGATATAAGGGAAGAGGGCCCTTAGGAGTTAGAAATAGAGGATTGTTAGAACCCAATGAACCAGCTTGGAGATCAAAAGAAGATAAATATGGAATAGGTTTTCAACACAAAGGATAAAGTTCAAGTCCAATGCATGATTTTCATGAATATGTGCACATGGTATGTTTCGAGAGTGAAGATGATTCCGGGGATTATGAGTGGGATTCCTTTTCTGAAGAACCTTGTCATGACATAGAAGTTGATGTTATTAACACATATGCAACTATTCCCAATGTCACAAGTCAAGACAATAAACATCAAGGTTTGAATTCTACACAAGTGTCAAGTGAACCTCAAGAATCCAACATAGGTCAAGCATCTAGGACTAGTCAATGATAGGTGAACCTTGGGTACCTTCGTGTGGGAGTGATTCAAACATTGTATTTAATCCACATGCATTCTTTCCCATGGAAATCAGTGAGGACTCTAGTGAAGGATATTTTGATCCTACTTCCATGGAACATCTTGAGGAAGCCCATGTCATAGACCTAAGTGATACAATGTACAAACCTTCAAATGAGCTTATTTCCTTAAACCCTTTGAATGAAAATTTTCCAAATGAATCCTTAGCCTTAATGCACTCCAAACTCATTGATTGGGATTTATCTAAACCAAATGACTTATTATACTTTCCCAATGACCTTGCAATGGCCCAATACCTAAATATGGTTGAGCCATCTTCTTCCATAAATGAATACAATCTAGACATAATGATAGAGGCAGGGGTCCAACCTCTTAATCCACACAATAAAAGAAAAAAATACAAAAAAATGAAAAGGTCTAGTGGTGAAAACCACCATATGGTAGTGCTAGAACCAAAAAAAGTAAAAATATCGGATGTTTCCAAAGGTGAAAACCCAATTGTGGCACCTAAGGAAGAGAGGTTGGATACCCTACCCAAACATGAAGATGAAAGATCACCCATCCTTATTGAACCAATGGAGAAAGTTAACATTGGCACCATAGAGGATCCCAAGTTTGTTCATTTAGCAGCATCTTTGAGTCCATCAGAAAGGAAGGTGTTCATCAAATTCTTTCAAGAAAAGAAAATTAACTTTGTGTGCTCTTATTCTGATATGCTAGTGTTAGATCCAAGCTTTATAAGGCATCATTTAAATGTAAAACCAGGTGTGAAACCCGTAAAGAAAAAATTGAGAAAGATGCACCCTCATGTGGCACTTTTAGTAAAAGCAGAATTGGAAAAGCTACTCAAGGTTGGATTCATAAGAGTGATTGCATATGCAGAATAGATATCAAACATTATACTAGTCATAAAACATGACAAATCCATTAGTGTTTGTATAGATTTTAGAGATCTCAGTCTTTCTTTCCCAAAAGATAATTTTCTGCTACCTAGCATTAATACTATAGTGGACTTAACAATGAGTCATTCTATGTTTTCCTTGATGGATGGATTTAGTGGATACAATAAAAAATTGAATTGCACCCGAAGACCAAGAAAAGACAACTTTTACATGCCCATGGGGAACCTTTTGTTGGAATGTGATGCCCTTCGGTCTCAAAAATGCCAGAGCAACTTACCAAAGAGCAATGACTACCATCTTCCATGATATGATGCATACCTTTTTAGAAGACTATGTGGATGATATTCTAGAAAAATCACATGAAAGAAAGGATCACTTACCAATATTAGAAAATATTTTCACAAGGTTAGAGCAATTCAAAGTGAGACTCAATCCAAATAAATGTGATTTTGGGGTGCAATTCGGTAAACTCTTAGGTTACATTGTTTCTGCGAAAGGCATTTAAGTAGATCCCAAGAAAGTACAAGAAATAATGGACATGGAAATTCCTAAGAATATTAGTCAAATGAGGTCTCTTCAAGGAAGACTTCAATCTATAAGGAGATTCATTTCTGAATTGGCGGAAAAATGCCATTCCTTCACAAGGTTGCTACATAAAGACACCATTTTTACATGGGATGAGGAGTGTGACAAAGCTTTCACATTGTTAAAAACATACTTGGTGAATCCACCCATCTTGATGTCACCTATCAAAGGAAAACCCTTATTACTTTACATATCAGCAACGGAGAAATCTTTAGGGGTCCTATTGGCACAAGAAGACAATGGAGGAAAAGAAAGGGCCATTTACTACTTGAGTAGAACATTGATAAAATATGAATTGAACTATATCTTCATGGAAAGGGCTTTCCTAGCTGTGGTGTTTGCCTCTCAAAAGCTTAGACATTAAATGTTGATGCATAAAGTGAAGTTAATTGCCAAAATTGATCCTTTGAAGTATCTACTTAGTAAAATAGCCTTAACGGGAAGGCTTGAGAAATGGGTGATGGTATTTAGTGAGTTTGACATTGAGTACGTGGATAGAAAAGCAATCAAGGGACATGTAATTGCTGATCAGTTGGCCGAACATCCTTTAGAGTCTACACATCCAATTCAAGTAGATTTTCTCGATTTAGAGATTGTTAATGAGGAAAAAAAGACATGGACCTTATATTTTGATGGATCCTTTACTCAAATTGGTTCAAGGGCAGATATTCTTTTGATAACACCTCAAGGTTACACAATTCCCGAATCTTACAAACTATTGTTTCCTTGTACAAATAATATTTATGAATATGAAGCTTTGGTTATAGGTCTCAAAATGGCCCTGGAATGGAATGTCACAGAATTACAAGTTTATGGAGACTCTCAATTAGTCATTAACCAAATCAATGATGAATACAACACCAAAGATGAAAAATTGATGCCATATAAAAGGATGGTGGATGATTGGAAAAAATATTTTGCTTTGATTACTTTTGAGAAAATTCCATGAGACAAAAATAGAGCAGCTGATGCAATGGCTACCTTGGCTTCATTACTCTAAATGCCTGATTAGAATGCGAGGTATGAATTCTTGGTGGAAGAGTTGGTGAAACCGGCATCTTACTTACCCGATACCCAAAAAATTTCCCTTCTTAATGGACATGACTCACCTTGGTATGGACCAATTTACACTTATCTTAAAAACCAAACCTTACCTTTGGACTAAACCCAAGCTCAAAAATGACATTTCATAAGACAATCAACTCGTTATACTAGCTTATCAGACACATTATATCGTAAAGGTCTTGATGGAACACTCCTTAGGTGTCTAGAGGAAGAGGAATTGAGATTATCTTTAAGAAATGTCCATGAGGGGATTTGTGGGTCGCATTCGAGAGGATTAAATTTAGCTAAGAAAATCCTTTGCATGGGGTATTTTTGGAAAATCTTAGAAAAAGATGCTTGTCAATTTGTGAAAGTTTGTGCTAAATGCCAATATCATGGAGACATGATCCATGCACTTGCACAAGAATTGCATCCATTTATCAAACCATGGCCATTTTATCAATGGGGTTTCGATCTAATTGGCATGATTTACCCACCATCTTCTAATGGACATAAATACATCCTCACAGCAACAAAATATTTCACTAAATGGGTAGAGGTCATTCGTTTGACAACTACAATAAGAAAGCAGATTTCCATTTTTATCCTTAATCACATCATTTGTAGATATGGTATTCCTCATGCCATCATCATGGACAATGGAAAATAGTTCATGAACAAAGATGTGGATGAACTTTGTGAAACTTTTCATATTATTCACCATTCTTCCTCAATTTACTATCCTCAAGGTAATGGACAAGTTGAGGCTACAAACAAGAACATCCTCAAAATATTGAAAAGATTGGTTGATAAGTTAGGAAGAGATTGGCATATTTAGATAAACTGACATTATGGGCCTATAGAACTAGCATTCAAAAACCAATAGGAGCTACACCATTTTCCTTGATTTGTGGGGCTGAAGTAGTTTTACCCCTAGAAGTTGAGATTCCATCCCTAAGAGTATCACTACATGGATTAATCACTAATGAGGATTATAGGGTTGCCTAACTTCAACAATTGGAATTATTGGAGGAACATCAAACACAAGCATATGATCATTTGAGGGTATATCAAAATAGAATTTCAAGAAACTACAACAAGCACATCAAACCAAGAACCTTACAAGTGGGAGACTTAGTGTTAAGAGAAAACCCTAAAAATCAGGCTGATAGAGAAAAGAAAGGAAAATGGGAAAGAAAATTTGCTTGGTCCTTTTGTAATCCTTTCTTCTTTTGGAACGGGAACCTACAAACTAGCTGATTGTGAAGGGGATGAGGTGCAAGAGCCCATTAATAACATCCATTTAAAGAGGTTTCATACCTAATCAGATGAAACAAAATCAGATGAAAGAGCATCAAACAAGAGTATCAGATGAGTTAGCATCTTCTTTGTACATGAAGAAAAGTCAAAATCCAAAAAAAAGGAGAAAAGATCAAAATACAAAAAATCAAAAAGACAAAAATAATGGAAAAATAGAAAATCAGAAAAAGGAGAAAATTGAGCATGTAGAAAGTAAAAACATTGCAAAATCCAAAAAAAAAATGTTGTCTTGGTGAAAACCTAGCAAATAGGTGCCTTGATGATAAAAATAATGAAAAAAATAAAAATAAAAATAAAAAATTGAAAAAGAGAAAAGTGCCTCGGTGAAAACCTAGAAATAGGCGCCTTGGTAGCAAACCAAAAAAAAGCAATAAACCCAAAAGGTGAAAACCTAGAAACAGACGCTTTTTGTTCCCTTAGGTTTTTCCTAGTTGCATGTTGTACATATTGCTTTCTCACCATCTCATTTGTACATATCCTCATTGCATCCATCATTTGTGCATAGTCATAATAAATCCTCTTAGCTGCATTGTTGCATTCTAGGTTTCATAATTACCCAAGTTTGACACACGATCACATTTATCAATTGGGCACAGAAGCATTGGTTTTGGTAGCAAACCGGACTCAAAAGTGCTATATTTTGGTCACATAACAGAATTAGATTTTTAGAATTTCAGAGGAGAGATATTTTGGAACCTTTGATGGATATCATTGTTTAATTCAAACAGTTTGATCGCATACCTTGATCCTTGAACTTCATTGACTTATTTTATCAAGATTAAAAATTGTCAACACTTAAATGATCAGAATGTTTGGAATTCTTATTGAAAAATTGGATACATTGCAAAACACTTGAAATTTTTGATGATTTTCATTAACCTTTTCAAGTCATGTTATTTTTAGCTAATCGAATATGTTTCGACTAGATTGGCGATGATGGAGATATGACGTTTTTCTTGACTTTTGTGTGACTGTTTTGAGGAAGATCCCCTAACTTGTGTGAATTCGTCTAATGACATGGTCATCAAAGAACCATCAAGGATATTCATATAGGAAAGTGGATTAACCTTTGTTTTTTTACGCAAAAGGATACCTTGGCTATTTAGATCTTCAATATATTAATACCAAAATCCACTTGCAACATTGAATCTGTTGAAACTGGTATTCATACTCCCATAGTTGGTTTTTCAACTAGTGAGGGTTGTACTAGTTTCCTAAAGAGGTTACCAAATACGATGAAAGTCAAATTCAAATTCTTATGGTTGCAATGGCACTAGTAAGGATTGTATCGAATCCTAGTTCTACAATGCTTAATGATGAAAATATATCTCTTTTGCAGTTCTTTCGCAAATAACTAGTGACAATTAGTTGCATTGCATTGCATTTTCATGATAGATTAATTGCATTATTTTAAGTTTTTTTCCAAGTGAAGGGGGTTAATTATTTCAATCTTGATTCATAAATTCATTTGGGGGGATTCAATTTTAATTTATCCTTGGTTCAAATCAATGATGTGCGATTATCTTTTGCATTGCATTGCATTCATCCATCAGCATTAATCCTTATCTTCATATCAGAAAAAGAAAGAAAAAAATCATTAATCATTACTCCTTTGCATACATTTAGTAAGGAGTGCATTTCATAATCAAAATTACATACATCAAAATTCAAAACCAGAGTTGCATTCATAATCCATTTATATATCCATACATACAACATTGCATTCATACAAAATTAGAAAAGCATGTAGGAATAAGTGTATACATCATTTGCATCCATCTACTCTATATCATATGTAAGATAAAATACATCCATAAAATCATAGAAAGTAAATGCATCCATGAAACACCATATAGACATGTGCATAAAAGATATCTCACATCAAAACACATCAACATATCAAAGTGAATCAAGGAAAGTCATCATATAAATGTCCATCAAATCATGATCCATCAAATCTGTATACCAAGATACAATATCAACAAAATGGTACATCAACAAAGTCCTGATCAAATCAATAAAATATGATAAACATGATACATTAAAAATGTGGATCAATATCCAAATATCTCAAGACCCAGCAGGGGCACTTGATCCATCACCTGTACCTGATCCATCCCCTATCCCATCAAGCCCTCTGTCATCTTCTTTATCCTGAGTAGTATGATGTCCCTAATTGGTACTGGCAACACTAGGCCTATGTGACATCATTGCCATAAAATGATGCATCATCATGACCACCTGATCTAATCGACCAACAACTATTGTTATCTCTATTTATAAAGTCTACACATCCTGAGTCAAGGCATCTATCGTCTGCGGATCCTGGGGTGCCTGTGGTGCCTAAGGAGCCTGCAGAGTATGTATTGTCACCTGTGGTGTAACTAAAATCTGGGGAGGCACCTGCTATATTGGAATCTGTCCCTGTACTAGTGAAACCTACTATGGCTATACCTATGGAGGATCATGTGCTCTTGGAACCTATCTCACAGCTCCAATATGATCCTATTTCCCAATTCTCTGTCTCTGCTACCCCATGCTACCCCTGGTTTAGGATGTACTAATCTAGGGACCTATTCCTATCAAGCTGTCTGAATCCCCTACCTCTAGCTCTAACATGACCACCCCGTGTCCAAGGTCCCACCCATCCTCTACCAATAACCCCCAGAGCTCTCTGCACTCTAGGAGCTCACCGTCTCCATCTCCTACCACCACCACCATCACCTCCATTCCTACCCTCATCACCTAATGTATCATCTATGTCTAGGATAGGCTTTCTGGATCAATAAACCTCATGAATCTATGTCTAGAGAGCCACTATCTATACTCCATTGACATCCCTACATCTGGTACATGCTCTAACATGTCACATCTGATAAAAATCAATCTATCAATCTCATCGCACAAATACTAAAAATCAATCTGTGCACCCCACATAGACCGCTCAAATTGTACTCATGCATAAAGGGCCATACCTTGAGGCATGTCCTGTACTCAACCATACTTCCTAGATACTCATCCGAAATAGAATCTCTCAATCATGAGTGGTGATCGACCAATCATCCACCTTAGTGAAAACATGTACGGGTGCTCATCATCGTCCTCCCACCAACCCTCACATCCCAAATATGGTCTCCACACGACCTGATCCATGTTATTGATCATACCGCACTAATACTCTAGTTTTACTAGATGATGTTGGACAACCATGCCACCATAAAAAAAGGTATAAGGACACCCGCGGCCTGGAACACGCGTTGCTATCAGTCTCATAATGGGTATATGCTCCCATATCCATAACTGAAGTAAAACTGCACCAACATACACTGTTGCACTCAATCTATATTAAATCTCATGAATATGATGGTATAGATTTGCTAACACGCATGATCCCCAATAAAAATGCAGAGGCTGTGAAATCAAATCCTCAAGAATGCGGTCCCATCGAATGAAGAATCATCAACCTCGTCGACCAAGAAGTAGTAAACCTCCTATCACAACACCTAATACTGTTGGCAATTTTTAAAAAAGAAGGGAATTGTGCCCATGTAATGGTATCATCTCCGATAGTATCATCACCGAAGATGTGTTTGCAGACACTCCCATCAAAAACTGCATCATAATACACTTGTTCCCCATGAGTAGGGATACAGAGTAATCTGTATACATCTTCAGGAGTGAAGGTCATCTCCCCGAGTGGTAGGTGGAAAGTGTTGTGGTCAGAGTGCCATTGCTTTGCCACAAATATCAATAGACCCCAGTTCAACTGAAATTGAGGGATGTCTAACAGGAAGCTCAATAACTTGATGCTCTAAATCTATCAGCTCCTGAGCTAAATCTAGAATCCAAGATGCTAGATTCTGTACATATAATTTATGGAAATGTGCCTATTTTGCAAATCAAGGGAATTATATCAAAAATTTTCTATTAATGGATTATCCTAAGTCAATCAATATAATTCAATCAATCTTTTCTCTTCTTGAGTGCAATCAACTTATTGTTCCTACCTCTAGATCTCGAGACAGGACCAGTATGATCAGTTATTTATCCTATCAGTTTTCTATCCTATCAGATTGACAAATCAAACATTCATTGTTATGATTATCCTAATATCCTAATCACTTGTTCACATTACTATAACAGATCTATCTATCTTGGAAACCAAATTGTTTATCCAGATGATCATCAGCAATCAGTTTGAGCATTTCAAATCAAATTTCCATCAAATTTTCCTATAGGAATCTCTTGGCTAAATGTACGTGGCATTTTAAACTATGCATCATTTTAAACATCATATACATCATTTAAACTATCAGAGGCGGTACTTCATGATCTAAGTGGGATTTCAACAACCTAGGCGGTACTTAAGCATTCCTAGGCGGCATTTAAAACTTAAGGTTTTGTGAGCGGCATTTTAAATCTAGTTTGACAATTTTAACCTAGCTACTAGGCGTGGCTTAACTAATCCTATGAGGCATTTAAAAGTGCAGAGGCGGTGTTTTACTACCGTAGGAATCAGTTAAACTATCCTACATGACATTTAATAGGAAATTATCTAAAAAGCATGAAAATTTGACATAAATGTTATTAAATACATGCAATAAATGCACCAGGAGGTTCAAAATCACTCACCAAAGGTCCATATTCTAAAGGTCTCTGATATCAATGTCCTCTCTTGAAATGATGCTCTCAAATAGGTACAAGCATGGATGATTATCTTCACAGGATCTGAGCAAAATCTCATTAGTCAAAAGTGAAAATGAATAGTAAATTTGGGGTTTTCAACCTATTTACGCTATTAAACCTAATTTTGGAGGGATTTTAACCCAATGTGACCTAAAGATGCATTTTTTGCAAAATGGGGCATGTTGTGATATCATTATCATCATCAATGTTTTCATAAATGAAATCATCTAGGATCTTGTTTTGCATCAGTCTCATCATGTTTTTCCAGTAGAGATCAATCTGTTTCATTTCTGAGGGGGCATCATCATATCATCAAATCAGGGTTATGTATCAAATATGGGGCATTGAAAATTCAAACTTTTATCAGTAGGGCATTCTGCATCAAATCCGTTATCAAATTAGGTTTTTATCAAATCAGTTATCAATTAGGGTATCAAATATTATTAGAGTTTTAAACTAGATCAGAGTTTCAAATCAGGTTATCAATACATCAATCAAATATTGAGTTAGTGATCAGGACATGCAATTTTCTTTGAATCAATGCGCTTCGCACATCAATTCAAAGAAGGGCATTTGTAGACACCTAAAACTGGGCAGGTGTCTTAGAATCATTCAAATCTGCAAATCTCAGCCAAATGCTCTAATTTTCATCAAAATGAATCAAAATCAATTCAAATGGACATTTATCAATAAAAGGGACAAAATCAAGTTAAATCAAAGGATTAAATAACCATGACATCAAATAATCAAATATAAGCCTAAAAGGATTAATCAAAATTCTATAATTGATTTTAATCAATTAATTGTATAGTTTTAATCAAAAAATCAAATTGAACCTATTCATCCCTACATGGCTAATTTAATTAATAGATTGAATTAAATAATCCTAATATCTTTCAACATAAATTTGAGAAACCAATGGGAATTGAGAACACAAAGCACATGGATCACTCCTAAATTTGAGTCTCAATCACTCATTTTCAACTTTGAATCTTAATCACTCAAATTTGTCCCTTTGTCTCAACCTTTGAGACAATCATTTAAATTGTCCCCCCATTTGAAACCATCTCAAAGTATTTCACTCAACCAAGGGTTAATCATGATCAAGTAACTCTACCCCCTACACTTGGGAATTTGCTATAAATACAAGCCATTTTTAAGCATAACATATCCTAGAAAATTTGAATACAAAGCATCAAACCTATAGGCAATTTCATACAAGTCTTGAGAATATTTGAGAGTTTCATAGAAAATTGAGCATTATGGAGAGAATTTTATAAGAATTTGGATTACAAATCATCATTTTTTTGAGAGAGAATTGAGCTAGATTAGGCATTTACTTTTATCAATTTCTCATTCTAGGATTGTCACTAGTAGAGATTAAGGCTGAGAGCTTTACTGGCATACTAGTTAGAGAACCATGAGATGTTTAGTGATTTGATTACAATTATTTATTTTAAATTGTTTATGTTTTTCCATAGAATTGTAGTTAAATAAATCAATCTCATGAAGGCGATGACATGTAACTGGTTGAATGTTTGATAATGTTAAGTTGAAGATAATGCAAGGCATTAAATCAGTTAATGATTTGTATTTTCATTGATGTCAACTTGATATAATCTGTACGATCATGTACATAATGCCAAAGACTTCAGAGAATCAATGGAACAAAGGTTATGCATTAGCAATGCCTAAAAGTCAAGTATTTAATAAGTGATAGACAACACTAACAGAGTGCACACCATCGATAAAACCATAGAAGAAAAGTCACAATGATACCCAATGAAGAAGAATCACAGGATGCTTGACGAGATGAAAATAGAGTTACTCAACGAGTAAAATCCATTGATGCCCGACGAACGGAGATCCTGAAGCTGACTTGAGTCACACCAATGGAACTGGTAGTTGTAATTGACGGCTAAATAAAGAGTTGACCGAAGGAACAAAGAGTTCAGAAAATGACAAAATATCTAGCTAGCAAGAGCTAAAGATAGACTTAACTGGTTGTTTTCATTATTTTATTCGACCAGAGTTAAGTGATTGATTTAAAGAAGATTTGTACAGTTGGTAAGAAGATAACTACGAGATAAATCAAGATTTATGCTTTAAATCAAATTGGCTGGATTATTTTTTTCAAGCCAAGAATCAAGAATCAAGAAATAGTGAATATCATGTCTACATAAGAGACAAGCATAATTCATTTCCAATAACACATATGACATTCACGAAAAAGGGATTAAGGGGAGTGAATAAAAGAAGATGTTGAAGGAAAAATTGATGAAGGATAACTTCATACAATACTAATCAATCAAGCTGAAGGAAGAGCTAAGGAATTCTGCAGACACCGACAAACAGTGAGCGCAACATCACAGATCAAAAAGTGTGGAGCACAAAGAATTGAATTGATATATTGATCAGAGAGGTAATATACTTAAATAGACCTGAAAAATGTGCAATTCAAATTGCATTAGAAACAAGTCATTTTTTTTTAGTTTAACCATTGAAGCATCAAATCTCTTAATAGTCTTATATATATTGAGGTACATCCCAAGGAGTGTCAAAAAGGTTGATTCATGAAAGTAGCACTAGATTTTTCTAAAGCCTATTGACAGTCTAAGAAAGAGGCTTATTCAAGGATGGTAGCAAACTGAGTTTCCTGATACTAAGTGACAACCTATATGTATAAAATCCTCTAACAAGGTCACACCTAACAGTGTGTTTGTAACCTTTAATAGGGTTGGCTCTTAACAAGGCTCACTTTAGAAGAGTGAAAATTTGGGGTACCGGTTCCAGTGATTTTTTCCCTCAACAAGGTTTCCATGTTAAAATCTGAGTGTTATGTATGTATGGTTTATTACTTTACTGTTTTACATTTCACATATGTATTTCTGGATATATCGGTATACTCTACTTATTTACTATATTTTGGTAAATAGTTATATTGCATATCAGTAATCAAAGAGAATAAGGACAGACAAGGAAAACCGACAGACAGTTAATCATTATAAGTATTTCATGACATGCATCTTGTAGGGACTTAATAATATGAGATTTATTTGATTAGTGGTTAGTGATTAAAGGATAAATTTTTGAGGCCGTTGATTCACCCCCCTCTCAGTTATTATTAACAATTGGTATCAGAGCTTGTGTGCTTAGAAGGAAGGTTTCAAGACCTAAGTCAAAGATCACAAGATGAACAGACGAGATGTGCCCAAGTTGATCAAAGATAATTTTGCTTCATGGAAAAGAAGAATAAGACTCCACCTATTAGGTATTGGTAATGATGTTACTCAATTCCTTGAAACTAAATATGTGTTTCCCATAGGAGCACCAATAGTTGAAAAAATGAGAGAGAAGCATGAACATAATGTCATGATGATAGAGCTTGCTCCCTCACTCTCTGATGCTGAATTTGAAGATGTCAAAGAATGCAAATCTGCAAAGCATATGTTGGACAATTTGAAGCTTGTACATGATGGTGACAAAAATGTATTGAGAGCCAAGGCAGAGAGCCTTAGAGGAAAGTTTGATGATCTCAAAATGAAAGAAGGAGAAAACATCACTTAGTACAACACAAGAATTAAAGAGGTTGTCAATGCTATCCGAGGAGTTGGAGGTATACTAGAGGAAGATACAGTGGTAAGTAAAATTCTAAGAACCTTACTGCCTACCTATGCTATTAGACTATCTGCCATTCAAGAAATGAGAGCAGTAGCAAATAACATTGTTACTCTAGACGGTTTAATTGGAAGACTGATTTCATTTGAAATGAATAACTTTGATAATAGTGTCTTACCAAACATAAAGTCTGCATTCAAAACTTCTATGAGAATAAGTAAATCAAGTCACAGAGACACTATAAGAAAAGATAGTGATAGTGAAAATAAATAAGATGATCTTGATGAAATTGAAGCACTTATGGCTAGAAGAATGCAGAGAAGCAAAGGTAAATTATCACTTTTTGGTTTTAATTGCAAAGAGATTGGACACTTTGCTGCAAGATTTACTAACAAAAGAAAAGATGAAAAAAGTGTTAGAGTAGTCATATTATAGCTAATAATTAAATCATTTAATTATTAGTCTATTATACTCTATGCTTAAGTTATACTTAGGCAACTTATTATTCTTTATGGTTTTCCCCTTTAGGGTTTCGGTATCCTTTTATAAGGACTCACTGCTTTGCATTTTTTTTACAGAGTTTTCACATCACATTGTAATTTATAGAAACATATTGTTAATATATTATTTTCTGTTACATACGATGTCTCCTCTGGCTTTTTGGCCTCCATAGTTATTCTTCTCTTCTGTCTTTGCTTCTTCCATGCGATAGGTTTGCATGTAGGTGTTCTTGGGAGAATAGGGTATTTCTCAAATCCTAACATGGTATTAGAGCTCTCCTTCTGCTCACTGTTCTGGTTGTTTTGAAGTAAGCTCTTCGCAGTACAGGGGTTTGAAACTTTCAGTCTGTCTCTGATATTTTTTATTGGTTCTGGGGGTTCTTTATTTTTTGGGGCACTTTGGACCAAAACTGACCTCACGGTTTCACTTTGGACCACGCCACCACCGCGCCGCCTGTGTGCCACCCACCGCCAGCGCACAACCCTCCTGGCCCACCGCATCGCCCAGCGGCCCCCGCGCCGCCGCTCGCCGCCACTCTGCGGCCCCCGCCGCCCGACCACCCCCACTCCGCGGCCCCCCCACCGCCCTCCGCGGCCCCCTCTGCCCAGCCTCCGCTCCGCCCAGTGGTGGCTCTTTTGCTAGCGCCCGAGGGCTTTATTGTAAGCGGACGGTCATATGCCGGACCAGGGGCTCAGCCCCAGCTGCTGCACGTGCCATGCATCCAGGGGCCTATTTTTTCAGCCCCAGGGGCTTAAAGCTTGTTTTTGGGGCTTTTCTGACCCTCCTAGACTATTTTCACTCTATCTTGAGCATCCGGAGGTCTTTTTCTGACTTCCATATACCGTCAAAAATCTCTTTTTGAGAACTTTCTGATGATGGTATTTAGGGTTTTTGGTTCTGCTATTTTGACAATATTTTTTGCTGTTAAAGTCCGATATTTTTTTCTGCCTTCTAGGAGCCATATCTTGCTCATCTAAAATCTTTTTTTGGCAAACTAGATATCGTTAGAAAGCTGGTTCAGTGAACTATTTAGTTGCAGGGGTATTGTTGCCAGATTCTACTCTAGGTTAGCTCTCCTCCGAGTTTGGCAGTTTTTACACTCTGGCGGATTGTTTGGGCTCTACAGGTCCTGGGATCTCTTCTTCTGATCTTCTAGCTCACTCTTCTTTCTGACTTCTGAGCTTGTATGCTTCTCCATTGTTGCATCTTTTTTCTGTAAACGCACTATGATAAAGTGTCTACTTCTGCATTTCTGGGATCTTGTACACCTTGTATGGTTTTTGTACTTGCACTCTATTATAAAGTGCCATGGGGAGTTATGATGTTAGGTCATTTTAGGCTCATCCACCTTTGTCTAGTGAGTGTACCTTCCATAACATTAGCCCATGCTATGTGTTGGTGACACCACCTTTTATCCTGTGTTTGTACTTCTGTTGCACTGTTGGTGTTCCTGGTTCTTCTTTCTGCAGATGTTTTTGGCATTGCCTTTTAGTGTTCCTGTCACCTCTCCCTGTTCAGCATTGTGGGGGGATTCACCTGTTGGTTCTATTACTTCCTTGGTTTGATTGATCATCTCTTCAGACATTGTCTTCTCTACCTGGTCATGCACTTCAGTGGGGGTTCCAACAGTTTCTTCTGATAGAGTTTTCAACTACATGCTTTGGAGATGCTTCTTGCTCTTTCTTGTTCCTTTCTCTGGGACATCTTTTCCCTAGATTGGAGGCTTAGTTTCCTTCATCTAGTTTATTTCTTGTACTTGGGTACCTGATCAGGCCTAG
>MU227833.1:581483-633654 GCA_018584345.1 Thuja plicata | reverse complement strand
TTCTCCCTAAGTTACACTTAAGGGGGGTGTTAGAGTAGTCATATTATAGCTAATAATTAAATCATTTAATTATTAGTCTATTATACTCTATGCTTAAGTTATACTTAGGCAGCTTATTATTCTTTAGAGTTTTCCCCTTTAAGGTTTCGGTATCTTTTTATAAGGACTCACCGCTTTGCATTTTTTTACAGAGTTTTCACATCACATTATAATTTATAGAAATATATTGTTAATATATTATTTTCTGTTGCATACGATGTCTCTTCTAGCTTTTTGGCCTCCATAGTTATTCTTCTCTTCTATTTTTGCTTCTTCCATGTGACAGGTTTGCATGCAGGTGTTCTTGGGAGAATAGGGTATTTCTCAAATCCTAACAAAAAGTAATGATAGATCTTTTGAGAAAAGGTCTAACAAAGGTAATCAGAGAAACTACCAACAATCAGAAAGAAGAGATACCCGAGACTACAAGGACAAAGGAGAGAAAGTCAGCTAACTAGCAAAATGCAAGGATGATGATACTGACACCGAATCTCATGAAGATATTGAGATGGTGTTTGTGGCTATAAAGGATGATTCAGATGATGATGAAGAAGGGTATGTAGAAACAACTCTCATATCTAAAGTTAGTAAGAATGATGTTTGGATCATAGATAGTGGTTGCACTCATCATATGACCAGTCATAAACAAAAGTTTGAGACTTTTGAATACTACAAAGGCGGATCAGTAAGAATGGGAAATGACACACCTTGTCCAGTTAAAGGTAGAGGAACAATAATGTTGAATAACCAGATAAAATGTGAAAATATTTATTGGGTAAATGGATTGAATTATAATCTATTGAGTGTTTCTTAGTTGAATAATTCAGGTCACAAAGTAGCATTTGAAAATAAGAAGGCAAAAATCTTCAACAAATCTATAAATCTGATTGGTACCGGTGAGTAGACAAAAGGTAATTTATTCTATCTAAATGATATTGACTCCACTTTTTTGATTGCTAAAAATGAGGACATATGGTTGTGGCACAAAATATTGTGTCATGTGAATTTTGACAACATGAATAAAATTAGCAAAAAGATACATGTCAAAGGCTCACTGACAATGACCAAGCCCAACAACATCATGTGTAAAAACTGTCAAATAGGTAAAATGACAAAGTCTAGTTTCAAAAGCAAAACTCATACATCTGATGCAATTCTAGAATTAGTCTATACTAATTTATGTGGACCTATGAGGACAAAGATTTATTATGGAGATAGATATTTTATTCTCTTTGTTGATGATTACTCTAGAATGATGACAGTCATGTTTCTAAAAGATAAATCTGAAGCATTCAAGATGTTTAAATGGTATAAGGCTTTGGTAGAAAAATAAAGTGGTAAGGATCTAAAATGTTTGAGATCAGATAAAGGAGGTGAGTTTATATCAGATGAATTCACTAACTTTTGTAATGAGCATGGTATAAAAAGATAGGTTTCTGCACCAAGAATACCACAACAAAATGGGATTGCTGAAAGAAGGAACAGATCAATAGTTGACTATGCTAGAACACTGATGATAGAAAAAGGAATCACCCAAATATTCTAGAGAGAAGCTGTCAGCACTATTGTTTACACACTAAACATAGTACAACTAAAGAAACACACCAAAAAGACACCTTATGAGTTATGGTATGGATACACACCCAATGTGAGTTATTTCAAAAATTTTGGCAGTCAATGTTATATCTTAAAAGATGATAGAAATAGAAAACTTGAATCCAAGAGTGATGAAGGAATTTTTCTATGGTATTCTACCAAGAGAAAGGCTTACATATGTCTAAACAAAGCCTCTAACAAAATTATTGAAAGTGAAAATGTAAATATTGATAAATTTGCAGAGAAGAACGAACAAGAAAGCACTAAAGAGATAGAGGACTACAATAAGTTCACTTACAATGAGGAATATGACACTCTACCCTACCAACAATGTAGTGCACCTAAGGTATAAATCACTTCTCTAGAGCATCAGGCTGCAAATACTGATAGTCAAAATAATGATCAAGAAAATGTGCAAGGTGATGAAGAACAGAATGAAGATCAAAATAATGATCAATCTAATAGACAAAGGACTATACACATACTTGCAAGATATGTAAGGAAGAACCATGTAGAGGTCCAGATCATAGGAGATAAGAAAGCTGGTACAAGAAAAAGAAGTAAGTCTTTAAACTCCAAGTTGTTTAATTTGTGAGTTTGAGACAAAATCTGTCAATGCTGCACTAGAAAATGAGGAAATGATAAGTGCTATGAGTGATGAGATTGAGTAGATTGAGAAGAAAAAAACATGGTCACTTGTGCCAAGACCAGATGACAAGAATGTCATCGGTACAAAATGTATATTCAGGAAAAAGCTGAATGAGAATGGAGAAGTCACAAGGAACAAAGCAAGACTAGTATGCAAAGGGTATGCACAAGAGGAAGGTATGGAGTATGGAGAGACCTTTACACCCATTTCTAGGATAAAAGGAGTGAGAATACTACTTGCTTATGCTACATACAAAGGACTCAAAGTATATCAAATGGATGTCAAGTCAGCATTCCTAAATGGAATACTTGAAGAAGAGGTATACATTGAGCAACCAGAAGGGTTTGTAGATACAGACAAGAGGAACATGGTATGTAGACTTCACAAAGCCTTGTATGGATTAAAACAAGCTCCTAGAGCTTGGTATGAATGACTTCATTCCTATATAATAAGTATTGGATTCATAAGGACTAGTGAAAACAACAATCTTTATTTAAAAGAAGATACTAATACTAACACTTTGATTGCTAAAATATTTGTTGATGACATCATATTTGGAGGCAATGATATGCTATGAAAATCAATTGCTGATGAGATGAGAAAAGAATTCAAGATGTCTATGTTTGGATAGATCAAGTTCTTTCTTAGTCTTCAGATCATTCAACAAAGTGAAGGTATTTTCATTACACAGTCTAAATACATCAAAGAGGTCCTGAAGATATTCAAGATGGAAGAATCCAAACCAGTTGGAACACTGATGGCTACTGGAAGTAAGTTAACAAAGGAGGAAAAAACAATAGAGGTAAATCAGACTTTATACAGATCAATGATTGGAAAACTCATGTATGTGGTACACACTAGACCAGATATTGCACATGTAGTAGGAATTGTTGCTAGATTTTTTGTTAACCCCAGGGAATCACATATGACTGCTGTGAAAAGAATCCTAAGATATCTGAAGAATACTAAGGAATTCAGCTTATGGTATAGAAGAGAAGGAAAATTTGAACTAAATGTGTTTATCGATGCTGATTGGGTTGGAAATCTTGATGACTGAAATAGCACAATTGGAGGAGCATTCTTTATGGGTGATAGACTTGTCACATGGATCAGTAAGAAACAAGGATGCATCTCTCAGTCTACTACAGAAGAAAAGTATGTTTTTGCTACTGCAAATTGCTCAAATATTGCATGGATCAAACAGCTACTAGAAGGCATGCATATGAAAATCTTAGAACCAGTGGTTATCTATTGTGATAACACCAGTGTAATAAACATTTCCAAGAATCTAGTCATGCATACAAAGACTAAACACATTGCAATCAAGTATCATTATTTGAGAGAACAAGTTCAAGAGAAAGAGGTGACACTTGAGTATGTGCAATCAAAAGAACAGTTGGCCAATATCTTCACCAAGCCACTGCCCAAAGATACATTTGAGTACCTGAGAAAGAGACTAGGTGTAAAACCCTTGTCTACCAGTCAATAAAAGACTAAAGGCTACATCAACCTATATATTAGCATAATATCAGAAATATTGATGCAAGCAACGAGAAGAACTTCAAAGCTACATCTATATACAAATAGGTATATATCAAAACCGAGCACAAGAGCATAATGTTTTATTGCTGATGGATAAGGAAAATTCAAGGAATATATTATGGATAAGAGGAGAATGATCACTTGACATGAATGTCAGATATTTAAAACAATTGGCAATAGACACTGTTTCCATATTTGATTGGCATTTTTGTCAAAGGGAGAGATTGTCCATATTATCACATTCTTCTGAGGAAAGGAAGAAAGATTATCCATTATCAGATCACTCCAATAGGAAGAGATTATATCCTAAGGGAGAGAAAATTGTATGAAAGATTACACAAAAAAAAAGTTGTTGAAAAGAGGACAAGACATCAAAGCAAAAATTGACACCAGAGGAGATTCAACACATAAGAAAATAGAAAGTTGTAAGAATCAAATCTAAGCTAAAATAGAGCTTACCAAAGTTCAGACATTTATCGGTTATTAAACAAAGATTGGTAGTTTGATGAAACAATTGTATTTCATATTGTATTAGAAATAGTATAGTGTGATAATATAAGTTTTGTTTCCATCAATGCCAAAGGGAGAGATTGATGACATGTAACTGATTGAATGTTAAGTTGAAGATAATGCAAGGCATTAAATCAATTAATGGTTTGTATTGTCATTGATGTAAACTTGATATAACCTGTATGGTCATGTACATAATGCCAAAGAATTTAGAGAATCAATGGAACAAAGGTTATGCTTTCAACAATGTATAAAAGTCAAGTATTCACTAAGTGATAGAAAACACTGATGGAGTGCACGCCATCGATAAAGCCATAGAAGAAAAATCACAATGATACCTGACAAAACAGAATCACAGGATTCTCGACGAGCTGAAAATAGACTTACCCGACGAGTAAAATCCATTGATTCCCGATGGATGGAGATCCCTAAGTTGACTGGAGTCACACCGACAAAACTGGTAGTTGTAACCGATGACTAACTGAAGAGTTGACCGACAGAACAGAGAGTTTAGAAAATGACAAAATATCTAGCTGGCAAGAGCTAAAGATAGACTTAACTGGTTATTTTCATTGTTTTATTTGATCAGAGTTAAGTGATTGATTTAAAGAATATTTGTACAGTTGGCAAGAATATAACTATGAGATAAATCAGGTTTATGCTTTAAATCAAATTGGCTGGATTATTTTTTCACGCCAAGAATCAAGAATCAAGAAATAGTGAATATCATGTCTATATAAGAGAAAAGCGTAATTCATTTCCAATAACACATATGACATTCATGGAAAAGGGATTAAGGGGAGTGAATAAAAGAAGATGCTGAAGGAGAAACTGATGAAGGATAACTTCATACAGTACTGATCAATCAAGCTGAGGGAAGAGCTAAGGAATTCTGCAGACACTGACAAACAATGAGCACAACATCACAAAGTAGAAAGTGTGGAGCACAAAGAATTAAATTTATATATTGATCAGAGAGGTAATGTACTTAAATAGATCTAAAAATATACAATTCAAGTTGCATTAGAAACAGGTCATTTTGTTTCATTTTATTTCAGTTTAACATATGCATTTCTGGATGTATTGGTATACTTTTCTTATTTACTGTATTTCGGTAAATAGTTATACTGCATATCGGTAATCAAAGATAATAAGGACAGACAAGGAAAGCCGACAAATAATTAATCATTATAAGTATTTCATGGCATGGATTTGGTAGTGACTTAATAATCTAAGATTTATTTGATTGGTAGTTAGTGATTAAAGGATAAATTTTTGAGGCCACTGATTCACCCCCCCTCTCAGTTATTACTAACAGAAGGTGTGATTAATTCCCACCACATATACAAACTAGTATTCTGACTTACTCCTTTTGCAACTTGAAAATATCCACAGCTTTTCACAAATTTTTGAACATCCTTATAGAACTGAGGCCAAAAATACCTTTCCTTCAACAAACTCAATATTTTATCAATACCAAAATGTCCAGCCAAACCACTACTATGTTTCTCCTTTATCAGATTAGTTCTCATTGATCTTTTTAGTATGCACAACTGAATACCTTTGAACAAAATATCTTTCTAAATGAAATAATCTTCATACTTGATTGATTTGGAATAGGTGCTCTGCACACTCTCCATTGCTCAGAAAAATCAGGATCATTTTCATACAAATGTTTCATATCATCAAAACAAAGAACTTCAATTTTCATTTCAGCCAACAAAGATCTTCTTCTACTCAATGTATTAGCAACTCGGTTAGAAACTTCACTCTTATGCTTTATCACAAATGTGAAACTCTGCTACTCTACCCATTTCATATGTCTTTGATTCAACTTATTCTGACTACCCAAATATTGTATAGCCTTATGATCAGTATAAAACTCAAATTCACTCAGCATCAAG
Source organism: Thuja plicata (assembly GCA_018584345.1). Classification (NCBI taxonomy): domain Eukaryota; kingdom Viridiplantae; phylum Streptophyta; class Pinopsida; order Cupressales; family Cupressaceae; genus Thuja; species Thuja plicata. Next base: position 627,414 of record MU227833.1, on the reverse strand, counting down.
TAATGTCTCCATTTCTTCATATCTTGAACAATAGCATGAAATTCTTGATCATAGATAGAATATCTCCTTTTAGCATAACTCAAATTTTAACTAAAGAAAGAAACAGGTTTACCTTCCTTAGTCAACACAGCTCCAATTACACTTCCACTTTTATCACATTCAACTTGAAATACCTTATTGAAATCAGGTAAGGCTAACATAAGTAATTCAGAAACCTTTAGCTTCAAAGTCTCAAAACTCTTATCAGCTCCATGTGTCCATTTGAATTATCTTTTGTCACCTCTCAATGTCTCAGCCATAGCATTACAGATAGAACTAAAATTTCTAATAAACTTGTTGTAAAAACTTTCCAATCCATGAAATGATCTTAAGTCACTAAAATTCTCAGGTGTAAGCCAACTAAGTATAGCTTCAATCTTCTTAGGATCCATCTTCAAACCATCATCTGAAATCACAAAACCTAAATACACAAGTTCTTCTTTCATGAAGAAACACTTTTTTAGATTTATCAGCAACTTTTCCTCTTTCAATCTCTATAATACTTTTCTTATATTCATCAAATGCTCTTCTCTAATCTTACTAAATATCAAAATATCATCCAAGTATACAATCACACATTTATTCAGGAATTTCTTCAAAACTACATTCATTAACCTCATAAATGTACTCGGTGCATTAGTTAAACTAAAAGGCATAACCAACCACTCATACAAATCTTCCTTTGTCTTGAAAAAAATCTTCCATTCATCATTTTCTTTGATTCTTATTTGATGATATCCACTTTTCAAATTAATTTTGGTAAAATATCTTTCTCCACTCAAAAAATCCATTATATCATCCATCCTCGGTATAGGAAACCTATACTTTACTGTGATCTTGCTGATTTCTTCTGAATCAGTACACATTCTCCATTTGCTATTTTTCTTAGGTGCCAATACAGCTAGTATTGCACACAGACTCAAAATTTCTTTGATCAAACCATTGTTCAACAACTCATGAAGTTTTTGGTTAAGCTCTTCATTCTCAGTCAGTGTTAACTGATGTGGTTCCTTGTTCGGTAAACTTGCTCCAGGAATTAGATCCATACAATGACTAATATCTCTCATTGGTGGAAAACTATCAGTTACATTATCTGAAATGATCTCCTTGTACTTGGTAAGAAATCTCTCACCTTTTGCAAGAATTTTATGTTCTGTATTCTTCCTTGGTTTGTTAGGAATCAAAGCATAACAAACATCATTTCTTTTTAGATCCTTAACAAACTATCTACCTTCCATCAAAAAAAATTTCACAGATGTGCATATCTCACCAACATATTCTTCAACCAAAGATAACAAGACTTAGTTCTTATCATCAACCCAAATAGTATATGTATTCATTGTTCCATCATGTATAGCATGTCTATCATATTTCCAAGGTCCACCCAACAAAATATGACAACAATCCATTGTCATAATATCACACAACACCTTATCATAATACTTTCCAATTTTCAAATTCACAAAACATTGTTCACTCACCATTAATTTATGCTCATCCTTGACCCATGAAATATGATTTTGTTTCAGATGCTTCCTCCTTTCCAACTACAGTTTTGTTACCATTTCCTCAGATGCCAGATTCTCTGAGCTTCCACTATGAACAATTTCCTTCCAAACTTTGTCTGTGACTCTACATCTGGTCTTGAATAAAATTTTCCCAATAGGATCTTACTTATCTTTCTCACTCCATAGTATGCTTATGATTATGAGATTTCCTTGCTTTTTAGGTTCATTCAGTGATTCCTCTTGCACCAAATCATTTCTGCTACTACCGACTTTATTTCTTGCATGTGTACACTCAAAAGATCAATGTCCTTCTTCACCATAATTGTAACAAGTTCCTTGGAACCCTCTTCTACTATAAACACCTTGAGAGTAATTTCCTCTTCCTTGGTATGAAATTCCACCTTTCCATTGAGTCTTTTATTTATCTTGACATGTGTCTGAAATTGACTTGTCTAGTTTAGATCTACTATTTTCACCATGGGATTTACCTCTTCCTCTGGGGAATCTACCACCTCTTCCTCTTTGTCTTTGTTAATATCTCTTGTTCAATTTCTCCTCAGCACTTAGGGAAAACTATCATGCATCCTGAGTGCTTTCCATCTTGACCAAACTAATTTCATCTTGTATGGAACTTCTTAATCCATTCAGATATATTTCTATTCTTTCCACTTCATCTTCCACATGTCTAGATCTGATATCTAATCTATAGAATTCTTCAGTATAATCTTTTACTAAGCTATCTTTCTACTTCAAAATTTGCATTCTCCTAATCAGGTTAATCTGATAATCACAAGGTAGAAACTTGCCTTTCAATTTTTTTATCAGCTTATCTGATACCTTGATCTTATCTTTACCTTTCTTCTTTTGATCCAATTGCAGATGCTCCCACCACAAGGATGCATGACCTTTCAACTTTTTGCTTGCAATCTGCACTTTCTTCTCCTCTGATACATTTTCAAACTCAAAGTACTTTTCCATTTCAGTTATCCAATCTATCAATTCATCAACATCCAACTTTCCACTATACTTGGGAGGGTTAAACTGAGGTGTGGACTTCAAACTTGTCAATTCTTGCATGAATCTTTCTTCTTCCTGGCCCATAATAGGTGCAAGTGCATCTTCGCCTTGCACTTCCTCCAATTCATCATCACTAACATCTTCAAGATGTCTTCCTTTGTGTTGGGCTCTCTCAACAACTTCTAATCTAGCAGCCATCTATCTTAGCATATTAGCTAGACATGGATCTACATTTACTCTCTCACAAACCATCTTGAACCCCTCTACAATTATAGGTCAGATCACAATCTGCCACCCCACAACAATATCCACCCAGCTAGGGTTAGGTCTTACAAGAAGGAACTTAGATCTCACCTTCACTTTGATACCACCTAATGCAAGGAGGGTCAGTACTCAGGGCCAAAGACACTCCCAAATACCAAACCAGACTACAGATACAATAGAAAAGCAATAACAACAAGAAGGAGAGAAGAAACAACATATATCTTTTCATTAATTGATCAAACTCATTACATGTTTGGTTGTAAGGACTTCCCAGTTTTTTTGATATACATTCAAACTAATTGTCAGATGATCTTCATACATGTGAGGTCATAGACCTACCATCAAATATCTTAACACTAAATCTTCTATCACAATCTGATACCGAAACTTCTCCTAAAACTGATACTGATATCCCTAAACTAAGAACAAAGAACCAAATATATACAAGAGTCCACCAAAGAGGTCAGAACTCAAATACCAAAGTGAGACCTAGATTTAGGTCCACACATATCCCAATGAGAGACCCCTCCATTAATTATGCCATAGAAATTAAATGCAGAAGTCAGCCAGATCAGGATAAACAAATTGGTAAGAACATAACTGAGCAACAAGAATAAATTGGAAAGAAGATAACCGAGAAAGAAAAAGCAACTTGATGGAAACCCAACCAAGAAGCCAACATACACAAAGACCCTCCAATAAAGAAAGATAGAATGAGTAACCAAGAAACAACAGTTACCAAGCTCTTCACCGAGAAGCCTCCAAACAAGCTAAAGAACAAAAGCAAACATATTTTTGGTTGAGAAGGATTTCCAAGAACCCAAGATTCTCTTGCATTACTAAATGTCTCTATTAATGAAGAGTGTAGGGCTGTGTGTAGTTGGGAGGGGAGTGCTATAGAGTTTGAACCACTAGGATGCAATAACAAATCCATAAATGATCCAACATCAATGCCAGTATCCAACTAACTCAACCCGTGCAACTGCTCATCAAATGTGTTTAGGCCCTCAAATGTGATGCGTACATCTCCAATTTGTATGCCTACCTCTATAGTTGTGGACTGATCTTTGGGTGCAAAGGGCTCTATAGAGTGTTGTGAACTATGATGTGCATGACTAGATTATGTGTCCTAGGTTGGTGGAACTACAGGACCCTTTGCAAGTCTGATGACATCTCTGACTGATTGTATCGGGATCCTCTGCATGTCTACAATATAAGAATATGATTGTAGGAGATCCTCCAAAAATTAAAGCACCACATACAAATGACTTTTATGTCTAGAAAGCGCTCGTATCTCTCCTGGTGGAGGAAGGCCTGCAACTCTATATGCGTCATCACTAAAGCCTACAACAATACTAGATGAAGCCTCAGAAGATGATCTCTCTCAACTTGGTCTAGTCAAAATGTATCTGCCCAGTGTGTCAAAAGTGATGGAGGAGTTTGTAGAAGAAATCTCTCTTATCCTGTCAACTACTCCCCTCTGGGAAGCAATGACCACTCTATTTGCAGTAGCAGCCATCATTGATACCACTGTCAGAATCCTCTGCCCATCCAACTGTCTATGAGCACATATGACTCGATCAGCCTTCTGACACTAATCACGATGTGCAACTCTACCATGCCACTAACCATAATATCCTAGAAGATCTAAATAGTTGACCCTGAGTCCCAAATGAAACTTAGCACACAACTACTAGGAAAAATATAATGGAATCTAGTCGTTATTAGGATAATAAAAATGTGTTACAAGGAATTGGGGGTATATCATGCATGCAATCTGAGGAATCTCACACTATGTAACCTGATACACCATTACCATGGGCTTCTTATCATAAAATTGGAAAACCTCTTTTTTGATTATTTCGTTAGGGACATAGCTCTAGTCCGTCTCCAAGGAAACATCACCTGAGACCTTGGCTATCAAGTCTCAAAAAATATTATCAATAACCTGTGGTGTGAAGGAAGTGTGAGATCTCAATCTCATAGTCATTTCCTCCAAACTCCTCAATAAAATGATACAAATATCTCTATATATGTCAGGCTCAGATGTATGAATGGACTCTCTAATTTGATTTGTCTCTAACTAAGAAGTCTAAAGAATAGTCACAAGATCAAGACTGTGAGGTACATCTTGAGCTGGTACATCATGAGTGGCCATCTAGATGTAACATGTGAAAGTTAAGTGTTAAAAATTAAGTATAATTACATGTTACTACTGCGTGTAAAATAGAAACAAATATCTGAATATATAAAATTATACTTAATTTTACAATACTATTTGAGTTCTACTTGGGAACTTAAAGAGTTTTATGTCACAATAGGGGTCCTAAAGGGTCCTAGGGTGTATTAATAGTCCTAAAGGGTCCTAGGATGTACTAATTGGTATAAATAGGTCCTATTACTCTAATTAGATTTTAAGGGGTACTATTAGGTCTTAAGTGGTCCTATTCTAGTTCTTAAGAGTCCTTAGGGTTATTAAAGGGTTTTATGTCACAATAGGGGTCCTAAATTGACCTAGGGTGTACTAATATCCCTAAAGGGTCCCTGGATGTTCTAATTGGTATTAATAGGTCCTATTAGGTCTTAAGTAGTTTTATTAGGTCTTAAGGGTCCTAAGGGTCTTAAAGAGTTCCAAAAGGTCATCCTATGTGTCTTATAGGGTTCTACTTGGGTTCTTAAAGCGTTTTATGTCATAATAGGGGTCCTAAAGGGTCATAGGGTGTACTAGTAGTCCTAAAGGGTCCTAGGATGTACTAATAGTCCTAAAGGGTCCTTGGATGTACTAATTGGTATTAATATGTCCTATTAGGTCTTAAGTGGTCTTATTAGGTCTTAAGGGTCCTAAGGGTTCTTAAAGAGTTCCAATAGGTCATCCTAGGTGTCTTACAGGGTTCTACTTGGGTTATTAAAGAGTTTTATGTCACAATAGGGGTACTAAAGGGTCCTAGGGTGCACTAATAGTCCTAAAGGGTCCTAGGATCTACTAATAGTCCTAAAGTGTCCTTGGATGTACTAATTGGTATTAATAGGTCCTATTACTCTAATTAGGTCTTAAGGGTTCCTATTACGTCTTAAGTGGTCCTATTCTAGGTCTTAAGGTTCCTAAGGGTTCTTATAGAGTTTTATGTCACAATAGGGGTCCTAAAGGGACCTAGGGTGTACTAATAGTCCTAAAGGTTCATTGGATGTACTAATTGGTAGTCTAGGTCCTATTAGGCCTTAAGTGGTCTTAAATTATGTCTTAAGGGTCCCAAGGGTTCTTAAATAGTTCCAGTAGGTCATCCTAGGTGTCTTAAAGGATTCTACTTGGGTTCTTAAAGATTTTTATGTCACAATAGGTGTCCTAAAGGGTCCTAGGGTGTACTAATAGTCCTAAAAGGTCATAGGATGTACTAATAGTCCTAAAGGGTACTTGGATGTACTAATTGGTATTAATAGGTCCTATTACTCTAATTAGGTCTTAAGGGGTCCTATTACGTCTTAAGTGGTCATATTCTAGGTCTTAAGGGTCCTAAGGGTTCTTTAAGAGTTTTTTGTCACAATAGGGGTCCTAAAGGGACCCAAGATGTACTAATAGTCCTAAAGGGTCCTTGGATGTACTAATTGGTATTAATAGGTCCTATTAGGTCTTAAGTGGTCTTATTAGGTCTTAAGGGTCCTAAGGGTTCTTAAAGAGTTCCAGTAGGTCATCCTAGGTGTCTTAAAGGGTTCTACTTGGGTTCTTACAGAGTTTTATGTCACAATAGGGGTCTTAAAGGGTCCTAGGGTGTACTAATAGTCCTAAAGGGTCCTAGGATGTATTAATTGGTCTTAATAGGTCATATTAGTCCTATTAGTTCTTAAGTGGTCTTATTAGGTCTTAAGGGTCCTAGAGATTCTTAAAGAGTTCTAATAGGTCATCCTAGGTGTTTTAAAGGGTCTTAGTTGGGTTCTTAAAGCGTTTTATGTCACAATAGGGGTCCTAAAGGGTCCTAGGATGTACTAAGGGGTCCTCTAATCATATTAAAGGGTCTTAGGATGTACGAAGGAGGTCCTCCAAGGATAATATTTTAACATCTAACTGTACATGAATAACATTTATAAATAACTCTAGAACATATGTACATAATATATATATATATATATATATATATATATATATATATAGAGAGAGAGAGAGAGAGAGAGAGAGAGAGAGACCATTTTTGTTGGATCAAAAATCACTCCCCCTAGATATTAAAAGTTGGCACTTTATAATTTAGTGCATTTACAATGTTGGATTTATTTTCCAGAATTTAGTTTTGTGAAGAAGTCCTGAATTGTATCAAAATTACACAGATTTAACCCTATTAGCTCATTCTCCAATTGGTGTCCTCTTAATTCATCTTGTTTACCAAACAATCCTTCTAATGTTGTCCATACATCATTTGGAGTTATAGTAGATTCAACATGAAAAAGAAGATCAAGAGATACAAACACGCATTGAGTACCATACACTTCATCACATTTGTTGAACCACTTTCGCTTTTCTACAAGCAGTGATGGTTCATTTTCAAGACCAATAGTTACTCTAAACAACCCCAAGTTCTTAAGATATATTGTCATTTTTGACTTCCACTCAGTAGTTATAGGGCGTGAGTAATGGTATTTTTTATTGATCTATTTTAATATAAAACGTAAGATTTTTGTGCAGAAAAGAAGAAAAATGAGAGAGAGAGAGAGAGAGAGAGAGAGAGAGAGAGAGATATTCCTAATATTATACTAACTAAGAACCATTTAAAAACAAATATTTTTAATAATTTCTATAAGATCTTAATATTTTCTAACATTTCTACTACAGTTTTCTAATGTTTTCTAAATATTTTCTAACATTTTCTAACATTCTGCTATGGTTTTCTAACATTTTCTAACATACTACTACAATTTTATAACATTTGTTAACATTCTACTATGGTTTTCTAACATTTTCTAACATACCAAGTTACAATTTTATAACATTTGCTAACATATTACAACACTTGTACTATGGTTTTCTAATGTTTTCTAATATTTTCTAACATTTTCTAACATTCTACTATGGTTTTCTAACACTTTCTAACATACTACTACAATTTTCTAACATTTGCTAACATCCTGCTATGATTTTCTAATATTTTCTAACACACTACTACAATTTTCTAACATTTGCTAACATATTCTAACATTTCCACTACAGTTTTCTTATGTTTTCTAACATTTTCTAACATTTTCTAACATTCTACTATGGTTTTCTAACATACTACTACAAATTTCTAACATATTCTAAAATTTCAACTATGATTTTCTAATGTTTTTTAACATTTTCTAACATTTATACTAACTAAAAACTATTTAAAACAAATAACTAACTAAAATAAATATAAAACATATAATTTACAATAAAAATGAGAAAAATGTATGTACCTGAAACTAATAACAATCAGAATAACCCGAAAAATCTCAGGATGTGTTGATGTTGTACTTGACGTCCTTGGTTCTCTTAGACCAACGCTCATCCCTCTACTCATATCTGTTCTACCGATGAGCATTGTCCTAACTGACGCTTGGGAAAGGACTATGACTCCTACCCCTTCCATGGCCACCAACTCAACCTCTACCACAACCTCTAGCAGATCTAGTCTCAGGCATGATTCCTGAATCAACTAGAGAACCAACAACAACTCAAACCCAAAACCAATAACATCAAAAGGAAACAAATAATCACAAAGCGATAGTTTTAAATACATCAGAGTTTTATGTCTATGTTTGTTTCAATGTTTTAAAATCAAAAGACATCTAATGGGCTTACAAATTCCCAGAGCTCCCAGTGTAGAAACATGGGCTCTAATACCAAGTGTAATGCCCCACCACGGAACTCAGGAGAACTAACCTAAACATGACACTAAGTTAACATGATAATTTTTTTTGAGGATGTAATACCCACCTCTTAGTTTGATTTTTAGTTTCGGTTTCCGAACTCTTTTAGGCCTTTTCATGTATGTGTGGTTTATTTTAGATGGTTTTGAGGATATTTATGTATCACATTTTAGTATCTTATTGGTTCATTGCTTAGTGTATTATATCTTCTGTTTGGATATGATTTATGATTATTTCATGATGCTTATGTATATGTTAGGATGCCATTTTGATTATGGTTTTCTGACAATACTGACCCTAGATTTATATGCACATGGATCATTTGTATGTTTTTCATTACTCTTTGACATGCTTGATATGGTATGGGATAGAGTCATAGTTACTTTCTTTGGTGAGATCCACATGATAAACTAGTCTCAACCATTGTTTGCGAGATCCACATGATAAACTAGTCTCAACCATTGTTGGCGAGATCCACACGATAAACCTCAATATCCATGGTAGCATCAGACAGGTTATCCCATTCATAATCATGTGAGTCTATTATTTCATCATTAGATCTATTTAAAATCTCAGCAATAGTTACTTGATGTACTCTATTAGCCACTTTTAGATAAAAGTGAGGTAAAATATAGGACATGTGAAATTGTGACCAATTGCCCCTAGTTAGGATGTACATTTTGTTGTCGGGGTATTTCTTTAGGAGTCTCTTCTATCTATTGAATTTTTGGAGAGTCTTCTGTTGTTTCCGCTCCTTCTTGAATATTAGCTTGTGGTAATAAAGGAACATGAGGCTCTTGTTGTGCTACAAAAGTAGGTACATATATTTCTCTTTGATATTTGAGGTACTCAGTACCAATATGTAATACTCATTCATCAGTCCATGGTTCCAATATTGTTTCTTCTTCTTCATCCTCACTTCCTTCATTAAAGATTGGACCATCTCTTAAAGTAGGGTTTTCTGACTTGTTATTGAAACCTAATCATGTTTTGTCTTTGGTGTTTTTGAATTCCATGCATCTAGGCTCAACAATTCCTTTTCCTTATCTCCTAAAGGTTCCTTCCATTTATGTCCCATTTATTTGAGAAGGTCATATCCTTTACATACTTTTTTGGGGATATCTCCACATGTTTTACCTCATTTTCTCTTTGTTCTCCTTTATAGAGCCAAGCTAAGACCGCTTTATCTTCTTTTTCATCATCTTGAGAAGTAGAGGCTCGAACCATACTAGTCAGTTTGTGAATGTCTTGTTATTTTGATGTAGTAGGTGTGAAAGATGAGGAAGGTTTCCCATAAGATCTTGGAGATACAGGAATGTTAGTCAATGACGACGTCATACCTAGTTTGTATTCCCCAATACTAGTTTCCTCAAGTTCTAGTGTCTTTCCAAAGCTTCTCATCACCATGTCTTTAGAAGTTTCAGGTATGGATTCTTTTGTAACTTCCTTATTATGAGGAACCATATTGTCTTCTTTAACATTCTTGCAAGTGTAGCTTGAATCTGTAGGAATTGTTACTTCCACCCCATTATGTGGGAATTTGATGCATTGGTGGTAAGTCAATGGCACTGCTTGCATTTCATGTATCCAAGGTCTCCCTAGTAAAATGTTATAGGCCAATGGTAGATTGAGAACTTGATAGATCACATTTCATTCAATTGGTATTGGTAGAACAATGAGTCATTTGGATGATCTTTCTTCTTCATCATAAGCCTTGATAGTTATCTTACTTCTTGAATCAATGGTTTATTTTGAAAGACCCAAATTCTTTATTAGATTGAGAGTACATATGTTCAACCTTGTGCCTCCATCTATCAATACATGCTTGGCATGGGATTTGTGAATCAAGACTTCAATGTAAAGGTGTTGGTTATGTGGATGAGTCAAGGATTTGTCATCTTCTTGTGAAAAAGAGAGGTAATGTGGAGCTGAAATATGATTAACCATTGCCTAGAACTTGTCTACATCAATGTCTTTTGGAACATTTTCAAAATGTAGGGCTTGTTCAAGAACTTCCATATGCATTCAAGAGATCTTTAGTTACTCAAATATAGAAATTGGAGCTGAGGTCCTTTGCAGTTGGTCTACCAAGTTATTGTTTGCAAACGAGATAGTAACTGTTTGTCTTGTTGCTTCTGGTTTCAGAATTGTGACAACAAGTACTTTTGAGGATGTCGTTTGCTTGGATGAGGAGTTAGCTCTTTTGATCGTGACTTGTGCTTGGCTTCAAGTCACCATGTTAGATTGTGTTGATGTGTCTTTATCACCTTTAATATTGATCACATTGATTGATTCGTATTTAATGCCCAACATGTTGATCACATTGTCTTTAATGGAGTAGGTGTAATTTACTTCATTTCCTTTTCCTTTAGAAGCTTCCCCTTTTTTTGTAGTTAGGGAATGGTTTGTTAAATATTGTGTGATATTCATTAGTGGTATGCCCTTCCACTTTAATTTTTTCTCCTTCAATAAGGTCTTGTATAACGTGTTTGAGTTTAAGATACTCATTAGTCTTATGTCCTTTATTTTTATGAAAGACACGATAGGCATTTTCATTCCACCATCTTGGTTTAACTTCTGGTTCCCAAGGTTTTGAATTGAGTATCATGAGGATTTTGTTATCCAAGAGTGTCTTCAAAACTGTCTCAAGAGATTCTCCCTAAGGAGTAAATTTTCTTTGAGGTCTATTCCATGGTTTACTCTTGTTGTTCTCATTGTTTTCTCTTGGTATTTTGGTTGCTACCTTAGCTTCTTTTTTCTCTTGTAAGCTGTTCATTAGATTGAAAACCGTTGGTTTAGGATTAGCATTGGATGCATCTACCACTCCATCATTAACAAAATTCTTGTTCTGTTTCCACCACTTAGGCTTGTTGTTGTAGTTGGTAGATTACTATCACTTAGGAGTGTGATTTATCCTTTCTCAACCATGAAATCTTCAGCACAAATGACATTTTTGATCATTCTATCAAAGCTTGGTGAATCTTGCATTTGCAAAGTATAGTTCATTTCGGGTACCAAGTTGTTCACAAAGATTTCCATCTTTTCCGATTCGGGTATTTCTCTTGAGTAACTTGCAAATATTTTCCTCCACCTTTGTAAAAAGTGTGTAAAGGATTCATCGGTTTGTTGCTTTTTGTTACAAAGGTCCATCATGGTTACATTATGTTATATATTATAGGAGTAATGTTGGACAAATCTATTTATTAACTCCTTAAAAGACTACACACTAGGTGTGAGTTTGGAGAACAACTCCATAGCATTTCCACCTATACTTCCTGGAAAGAGCCTCATTAGATATGTAGGTTCATGTATGTACTCAATTCTTAGAGCACAAAACTCTCTAAAATGGTCATGTGGATCAGTTTCTCCCATGTTGGGAGGAAATGGAACCATGTTGATACTCTTGTCAAAAGGAAATGGACATATGTGTTCCAAAGAGTATTTTTTTGTTGGTTTGAACTTTTCTTTCTTGAGTGTTGCAAGTTTGGATTTCATTAAGGTCAATTATTTGGTGAGAATAGAAATAGGTGTTGGTACCTCTTTTTCCTTTAGTCTCTCAACATCATACTCTTTGGGAATTCTTACCCCAAGAGAGACTAGGTGTAGGAAATATTTCTCCTTGTCTTCACCAATAATATTTTCCAATGTCCTTTGGAATTTTCTACTTTGTTTGAGCTTGTTATACTCTTCCTTAGATACGTCTTCATCACTATCTCAGTCAAACAAAGGATGGTCAATATGTTGTTCTTCATGACTACTCTCTTTTTTGTTTTGGTCTTGGTCATTGTGATATTCATCAAACATTACACTCCATCCTTGATTATGAGCTTCCATTTAGGTGAGTCTGTTAGTAATAAATGAGAGTGTGGGGGGGGGGGGGGGGTGNGGGATCAGTGGCCTCAAAAATTAATCCTTAAATCAACCCTTAAAACTTTTAACCACAAATTATGCCTCTAGTTATCTTCTGTCCTACAAGATGAATGCCTTGAAATACTTATAACAATTTTCTACTTATTGGATTTCTTTGTAAAACCTTCTTCTGTATGTTTACCAATAAGCAGTCAACTATTTACCTAAACACAGTAAATATGCAGAGTATACTGATCAATCCAGAATTGCATATGTGAAATGTAAAATAGTAAAGTAATGAAACATAAACACATAACACATGGATTTTTAATGTGGAAACCTTGTTAGGGGAAAAATCACTAGGACCGGTACCCCAAATTTTCACTCTTCTAAAGTGAGATCTGTTAGGAGCCAACCCTGTTAAAGCTTACAAACACACTATTAGGTGTGACCTTGTTAGAGGATTTAAAAGATAGTTTGTCACCTAGTATCTAGAATCTAATGCTACCATCCTTGAAAAAACAATCACTTGGCCTATCAATAGGTATCGGGCATATCCAATGCTACTTTCTATGATCAAAATTTTTGATACTCCTTGGGATGTATCTCAATTGTAGAAGACTTTTAAGTCCTGCTTAGTTAAGAGACTTGATGCTTTAATGGTTAAACTAAAACATTAAATGATCTGTTCACACATACAACTTAATTGCAGATTTTTAGATCTATTGTAAGTGCATTACCTCTCTGATCAATATAATCAATTCTATACCTTTTCTCCACACTGTTCTTCTCTGTGATGCTGTCTCACTATTCATCGGTGTTTGCAAAATCTAGATCTTTCCTTAGCTTGATTGATAAAGTCTAAATGAAGACTTTCTTCTCCTTTAGAATCTTCCCTATTTTCTCTTCACCCCACACAATTCGTAATGAATTGAGTTTGTCTCTTTATATACATCATTTACCTTTTCTTGGCTTTCTTGATCTTGGCATGATCCATAATTCTTGCCAATTAGATTTAAAGTAAAACTCTAGTTTTGTCTCAAAGAGATCTTCTTGCCAACTAGACAAATCATCTTTAAATCAATTACTTAAGTCTGGCTTTATCTAGATGAATAAAACAATGATAAGTATCAGTTAAGTCTATCTTTAGCTTCTTGATAGCTAAGCATTTTGTCATTTTCTAAACTCTTTATTCTATCGGTCAACACTTCAGTTAGTCATCGGCGATAACTGACTATTCCATCAGTGCGACTTCAATTATCATCGGGATCTCTATCCTTTTCTTTTCCGTCGGGCAACACTATAATTTTGTCCATCGGGTTACTCTGTGTTTTCCTCATCGGGCAACACTATGACTTTTCTTGTTGGTAATGCTGTGCATTTTATCGTTGGGTAACACTGTGACTTTGTTCTTTTACTCTGACCGTCGATGTGCAGTCTGTCGAGTTATGCAGTCACTTAGTGAATACTTGACTTATATACATTACTGATAGCATAGCCTTTGATTCATTAGTTCTTTGAAGTCTTTGGCAGTATTTCCATGACCATACAGATTATATCAAGTTGACATCAACGACAATACAATATATTAACTGATTTAATGTCTTGCATGATAATCAACTTAACATATTCAAACATTCAATCAGTTACATGTCATCAATCTCTCCCTTTGGCATTAATGGAAACATACTACATTATCATACTATATGATTACTAATACAATATGAAATATATAGTTTTATCAAGCTTTCCTAATGTAACTATTACGAATGTCTAGCTTTCGGTAAGCTCAAATAGCTTTGATTTGATTCTTGCAATTTTATTTCAATCTTCAATCCCTTCACTGGATAGATGTAGAATCTTTGTTTCTCTGATGTGGTGTGTTCTTCATCTATGTCAAACTCTCTCCCTTTGACTGTTCTCCTTTCTTTTGATGTCTCTTATCAACAATTCTTTTCCTTTGTGTGTACTCTCTCATTCTTGTTACATCTCTCTCTCTGGATACTTTGATGGATATGATCTTGAGTTGATAATGGATATAATCTATCCCTTTATCAGTATGATAATAATATATTTCTTTCCCTTTGACAACAATGCCAAACAAACATCTTTGCCAAATGAATCCTTTCTATCCATAATATATTCCTTGAATTTACCAAACCATCGGTATTAAATTTGGTGCCTAGAGTAGATAAATACCTTTCTATGTATAGATTTATCATCGAAGTCCATTTCTCTGCTTGCATCAAAATGAATGATATTCTGATAGTATGTAGGCTGATGTAGCCTTCTAGTCATCTTACTGACCAGTAGACAAGGGTCTGACCCCTAGTCTCTTTCTCAAGTATTCAAATGCATCCTTGGGCAGTGGCTTGGTGAAGATATCATCTAATTGTTCCTTGGATTGCACATACTCAAGTATCACCTCCTTTTCCTGAACTTGTTCTCTTAAATAATGATACTTGACGGAAATATGCTTTGTTTTAGCATGCATGACTAGATTTTTGGAAATGTTTATTGCACTTGTATTATCACAATAGATAATTATCGGTTCAAGAATTATCATATGCATACCTTCTAGTAACTGTTTGATCCATGCAATATTTGAGCAGTTTGCAACAGCAAAAACATACTCTACTTCTGTAGTAGACTAAGAAATGCATCCTTGCTTCTTGTTGATCCATGTGAAAAGTCCATCACCCATAAAGAATGCTCCTCTAGTTGTGCTCTTTTGGTCATCAATATTTCTAGCCCAATTAGTTTCGGTAAAGACCTTAAGTTCAAATTTTCCTTCTCTTCTATACCATAAGCCATATTCCTCGGTATTCTTTAGATATCTCAAAATTCTTTTCACATCATTCATATGTGATTCTCTGGGATTAGCAAAAAATATTGCAACTATTCCTACTTTATGTGCAATATCTGGTCTAGTATGTACAACATACATGAGTTTTCCAATCATTGATCTGTACAAAGTCTGATTTACTTCTGATGACTTGCCTTCCTTTGTGAGCTTACATCCAGTTTTCATCGGTGTTCCAACTGGTTTGGACTCTTCCATCTTGAATATTTTTAGTACTTCTTTTATGTATTTGGATTGTGTAATGAAAATACCTTCATCTTATTTCATCATCTGTATACCAAGAAAGAACTTGACCTCTCCAAACATAGACATCTCAAGCTCTTTGCACATTTTATTTGCAAATTATTTGCATAGCATATCATTGCCTCCAAATATGATGTCATCAACAAATATCTCAGCAATCAAAATGTTAGCATCAGTATCTTCCTTCAAATAAAGATTACTATTTTCACTAGTTCTTACAAATCCAATACTTATAAGATAGGAATGAAGTCTTTCATACTAGGCTCGCGGTGGTTGTTTCAATCCATATAGGGCTTTTTGAAGTCTACATACCATGTCCCTCTTGTCTGGATTAACAAACCCTTCTGGTTATTCAATTATGGATCTGTTCCTTCTTTCAGTAATTCCATTTTGCTGTGGTATTCTTGGTGCAGAAAATAAAATATCTATCACCATAATAACTCTTTGTCCTCATAGTCCCACATAAATCAGTATGGACTAATTCTAGAATGGCATCAGATGTATGGGTTTTTCTTTCAAAACTAGACTTTGTCATCTTATAAGATAGGAATGAAGTCTTTCATACCAGGCTCAAGGTGCTTATTTCAATCCATACAGGGCTTTGTGAAGTCTACATACCATGTCCATCTTGTCTAGATTAACAAACCCTTCTGGTTATTCAATGTATGCCTCTTCTTCAAGTATTCCAGTAGTAACAACATACTCTACTTCTACAATAGACTAAGAGATGCATGCTTGCTTCTTGTTGATCAATGTGAAAAGTCCGTCACCCATAAAGAATGCTCCTCCATTTGTGCTCTTTCGTTCATCAATATTTCCAGCCCAATTAGTGTCGGTAAACACCTTAAGTTCAAATTTTCCTTCTCTTCTATACCATAAGCCATATTCCTTGGTATTCTTCAAATATCTCAGAATTCTTGCTAATTTGCAGATTATTGTACTGTTTTGTTTTGTTTCCAATAATGAGAAGTTGTAGACTATGTATTTAGTGGATATCAAGTTTCTTTGTGGTTCATTTTGCATGCAAGTAGATTAGTTTTTTTATTTTCTATTTTGAAATCTATTAGTTCTTCACCCGTTCTGGGTTGTAAACAGTAATGGCCCCTCGAGATTTCTGAATCCATGGTGAGAAACATGTGTTGGGATGGAACTCGAGAGGATCCCTTGTACATAGGTTCTGCTTTGTGATGTTGTCTCACTGTTCGTCGATGTTTTCAAAATCTAGATCTTTCCTTAGCTTTATTGATAAAGTCTGAATGAAGACTTTCTTCTCCTTTATCATCTTCCCTCTTTTCTCTTCACCCCACACAATTCGTAATGAATTGAGTTTGTCCCTTTATATACATGAATTACCTTTTCTTGGCTTTCTTGATTTTGGCATGATCCATAATTATTGCCAATTATATTTAAAGTAAAACTCCAGTTTTGTCTCAAAGAGATCTTCTTGCCATCTAGACAAATCATCTTTCAATCAATTACTTATCTCTAGCTTTATCTAGATGAATAAAACAATGATAAGTATTAGTTAAGTCTATCTTTATCTTCTTGACAGCTAAGCATTTTGTCATTTTCTAAACTCTTTGTTCTATCGGTCAACACTTTAGTTAGTCATCGGTGATAATTGACTGTTCCATCAGTGCAACTTCAATTGTCATTAGGATCTCTGTCCTTGTCTTTTCTGTCAGGAAACACTATAATTTTGTCCATCGGGTTACTCTGTGTTTTCCTCATCGGGCAACACTATGACTTTTCTTGTCGGTAATGTTGTGCATTTGCTTGTCGGGTAATATTGTGACTTTGTTCTTTTACTCTTACTGTTGGTGTGCAGTCTGTTGATTTTTGTAGTCACTTAATGAATACTTGACTTATATGAATTACTGATAGCATAGCCTTTGATTCTTCAGTTCTTTGAAGTCTTTGGCAGTATTTACATGACCATATAGATTATATCAAGTTGACATCAATGACAATACAATATATTAATTGATTTAATGTCTTACATGATCATCAACTTTACGTATTCAAACATTCAATCAGTTACATGTCATCAATCTCTCCCTTTGGCATTGATGGCAACATACTATATTATCATACTATACAATTACTAATACAATATGAAATATACAGTTTCATCAAGCTTTCCTAATGTAAATATTACAAATGTCCAGCTTTCGGTAAGCTCAAATATCTTTGATTTGATTCTTGCAGCTTTCTTTCAATCTTCAATCCCTTCACTGGATAGATGTAGAATCTTTCTTTCTCTGAAGTGGTGTGTTCTTCTTCTGTGTCAAACTCTCTTCCTTTGACTGTTCTCCTTTCTTTTGATGTCTCTTGTCAACAATTCTTTTCCTTTGTGTGTACTCTCTCATTCTTGTTACATCTCTCCCTCTGGATACTTTGATGGATATGATCTCTACCTGAGTTGATAATGGATATAATATATCCCTTTATCAGTATGATAATGATATATTTCTTTCCCTTTGACAACAATGCCAAACAAACATCTTTGCCAAACGGATCCTTTCTATCCATAATATATTCCTTGAATTTCCCAATCCATCAGTATTAACTCTGGTGCTTGGAGTAGATAAATACCTTTCTACGTATAAATTTATCATTGAAGTCCATCTCTCTGCTTGCATAAATATGAATGATATTCTAATAGTATGTAGGCTGATGCTGCCTTCTATTCATCTTACTGACTAGTAGACAAGGGTTTGATCCCTAGTCTCTTTCTCAAGTATTCAAATGCATCCTTGGGAAGTGGCTTGGTGAAGATATCGGCTAATTGTTTCTTGGATAGCACATACTCAAGTATCACCTTATTTTCTTGAACTTGTTCTCTTAAATAATGATACTTGATGGCAATATGCTTTGTTTTAGCATGCATGACTGGATTTTTGGAAATTTTTATTGCACTTGTATTATCATAATAGATAATTACTGGTTCAAGAATTTTCATATGAATACCTTCTAGTAACTGTTTGATCCATGCAATATTTGAACAGTTTGTAGCAGCAACACCATACTCTACTTCTGCAATAGACTAAGAGATGCATCCTTTCTTCTTATTGATACATGTGAAAAGTCTGTCACCCATAAAGAATGCTCCTCTAGTTGTGCTCTTCCGGTCATCAATATTTCTAGCCCAATCAGTGTCGGTAAAGACCTTAAGTTCAAATTTTCCTTCTCTTTTATACCATAAGCCATATTCCTCAGTATTCTTTAGATATCTTAGAATTATTTTCACATCAGTCATATGTGATTCTCTGGGATTAGCATAAAATATTGCAACTATTCCTACTTTATGTGCAATATCTGGTCTAGTATGTACAACATACATGAGTTTTCCAATCATTGATCTGTACAAAGTCTAATTTACCTCTGATGACTTGTCTTCCTTTGTGAGATTACATCTAGTTGCCATCGGTGTTCCAATTGGTTTGGACTCTTCCATCTTGAATATTTTTAGTACTTCTTTTATGTATTTGGATTGTGTAATGAAAATACCTTCATCTTATTTCATGGTCTGTATACCAAGAAAGAACTTGATCTCTCCAAACATAGACATCTCAAACTCTTTGCTCATTTTATTTGAAAATGATTTGCATAGCATATCATTGCCTCCAAATATGATGTCATTAACAAATATCTCAGCAATCAAAATTTTAGCATCAGTATCTTCCTTCGAATAAAGATTACTATTTTCAGTAGTTCTTACTAATCTCTAACTTTCCTATAGCTTCTCTTCTTCTACAATCTCTACTCCCTAGATCTCTAAAATGAATTCTTTTGGATATTATTAGTAACCATTCTCTCATAGGAAACAACCCTAATGGTCCACTCATTCACAAGAATCTCTTTAGGAACCGTTACACTAACCATAATGTCCATAAAAAACAAGATCTGCTTTTCATAGGCTGTTACGACTGAATATTGTCGAGCAGAAGTAAAGAAAGTCGAGCACCAGTCGCAATCAGTGTTAGTCGAGCTGCAGTGTTAGCCAAGATGCAATGTTAGCCAAGCTGAAGTGTTAGCCGAGCTATAGTGTTAGCCGAGCTGAAGTGTTAGCTGAGCTATGAGGCAATGTATGTTGAGCTACTCGGTAATGTTTATCAAGCTACTAGGCACCAGTGTAGGCTGAGTGCCAGTATTACCAAGAAGCTTATCCAAGGTTCCCAATGCCTTGGTTGGATTTCCAGAGGCTCACAAACTACCTCACACACACACACAACTAAAGGAAACCAACTAAGAAACCTATCTATAGATGGATTGACTTAGTCATATCCATCTTAGGGAAATAAAACAAATGACCTTCTAAGGTCTGCACACACTCTCTTGACTTGGCTAGGGTCAGTACATGCCAAAAATAAAGAGCCAGGGGTTTTAGTTAGGTGATCTCCTGCACCATACTCCCCCAGACAAAAGAAAGGTTAATCCATCCTTGGATTGAGCATGTTTGGATCAATACCCAACCTCTTGAAGTCTGTTTCTCTGATCCACGTAGCATCAACATCTTCTTTCAATGCCATTTGACAAGGGGCTCCATATAGTCTTTGTTCCTAGTCTTCTTGTAGACCCTTGAGTCTAGTATCTTTTCAGCTGTCATAGATGGAGTAGGAGTTAATTTAGGATCTTTTACCTCTTGTATTACCTCTTCAAGGTTCTGATCAACATCTTGAATTGGTCCTTTGTATGCTATCAAATCTGCAATGTTGAAAACCGGTGACAACCCAATGTCTTCAGGAAGCTCCACCTTGTATGCATTATTTCCATACTTTGAAAGTATCTTACATGGACCTAGCCTCTTCATCTGTAGCTTGTGAGGAACACCTTTTTGCAGCCTATGTTTTTTCAAGTGTACCATCACAAAGTCTACAATCTAAAACTGAACATCCCTCTTTGTTGCATCCAC
This sequence comes from Thuja plicata, assembly GCA_018584345.1. Lineage (NCBI taxonomy): Eukaryota > Viridiplantae > Streptophyta > Pinopsida > Cupressales > Cupressaceae > Thuja > Thuja plicata. The sequence continues at coordinate 606,842 of MU227833.1, read as the reverse complement.
CTTTTTCTTTACTTTTTCAACATTTTCAATCAAATTATTTCTCACACTTTCATGTAGTTCCCTCATTGAATGAGAAAAATCCTCAGTATATCCACTACCATGCATTCCTTCCTTCAATTCTCTAAGATCAAAAATTCCTCTTAGGTGAAATCCATAAACTATTTCAAAAGGACTCTTACCAGTTGATCTATTCACTATATCAATGTATGCATATTCAGCTTGCCCAATGAGTTGGTCCCGTGCTTGACCATAATCATTTGTGAGGCATCTTAGTAAGTTACCAATACTCCTATTTACCACCTTTATTTGGTCGTCTGTCTATGGATGATATGCAGATCCAAAAGACAAGTTAGTGCCCAACTTTTTCCATAAGGTTTTCCAAAAATGGCTCATGAATTTGCTGTCTCTATCTGAAACAATACTAAGTGGGAGTCCATTTATCCTCACCACTCCACTAAAAACAACTGTGCAATGTTACAAGCATCATGAATGGTCTTACAAGGTATAAAATGTGCCATCTTTCTAAATCTGTCTACAACAACATAAATACTGTCATATCCCTACCTTGTTCTTGGAAAACCAACTATGAAATTCATGCTTATGCATTCCCATGGTCTAGTTGGGATTGGAACTGGCTGATAAAGACCTGCATTAGATTATGTGCCCTTGTCTTTTTGACACACTACACAACTCTCAACATACTGTCTAACATCTCTATTCATTCTAGGCCAAAAATAGAAGGTAGTGACTAGCTCTTGAGTCTTACTGACTCCAAAATGACCTCTAAGTGCTCCATTATGTTTTTCTTGAATCAAATTCTCTCTCATAGACCCTTTAGGAACACAAATTTGACCTCCTTTAAACAAAAAATCATTCTGCAAAGTATATTCAGAAAACTCACCATGAAAGTTGTTTTTAAACTCCTTGCATACCTTGTGGATTTGGGCAAAATCTTCATCTTCAACATATAGGTCTTTGAAGCTATCAATACCTATGCTTTGTAGCTGAAATTCTTGGACTGTGAGTAGCCTTCTACTCAATACATCAGCAACCTTGTTCTGTACTCCCCTTTTATGCTTGATATTGAAAGTGTAGGCTTGTAGATACTCCACCCACTTCATGTGTTTGCTGCTAAGTTTTTCTTGAGAGTTAAGGAAGTGGAGAGCTTGGTTATCAGTATATACTATGAACTCCTTTGGTAGAAATTAGTGCCTCCACTTCTTGAGTGCTTGGACTAGAGCATACAACTCTAAGTCATAAGAAGAGTACTTCTTCTTTGCATCATTTAGCTTCTCACTATGGAAAGCTACTGGTCTTCCTTCTTGGCTTATGACAGCCCCGATGGCCACATTACTTGCATCACATTCTACTATAAAAAGCTTATCAAAGCTTGGAAGAACTAGAGTAGGAAACTCTTCTATCTTTTCCTTGAGTGTTTCAAACCCTTTGTCAACTTGAAGTGTCCATTGAAACTTTGTCTTCATCTCACCTTTGATGGTGTCTAACATGGGTGCATGAATCCCACTGAAATGTCTAATGAACTTTTTGTAATACTGAGCTAAACCATGGAAAATTCTCACCTCAATGGTAGCCTTGGGAGTAGGCCAACTTAGAATGGCATCCACCTTTTCATCGTCCATTTTGAGGTTACCCTGTGACAAAAAAAAACTGAGATATACAAGCTCCTGCTTCATGAAGTCACACTTCTCCAAATTGATCATTAGATTTTCATCATGTAATTTCTTGAAAACAATTTTCAAATGCCTAATATGCTTCTCCTTAGTCCTTCTGAAAACTAAAATGTCATCTAGGTAGACAACAACAAACTTACCATTACATTCTACCAATACCTCATTCATAAGCCTCATAAAAGTTGAGGGAGCATTAAACAACCCAAATGGAATTACAAGCCATTCATACAAAACTTCTATAGTTTTGAAGGTTGTCTTCCATTCATCTCCTTCATTTATCTAGATTTGGTGGTAGCCACTCCTAAGATCAATCTTGCTGAAGTACTTTGCCTCCCCTAAACAATCCATTAGGTCTTCAATTCTGGGTATTCGAAACCTATACCTAATGGTGATTCTATTTATGGCTCTAGAATCTGTACAAAGTCTCCAAGATCCTCCTTTCTTAATTTCTAAAATAGTAGGGACTGCACATGGGCTTATTCTCTTTTTGATTAGGCCTTGGTCTAATAACTCTCTGATTTGCTTGGCTATTTCCTCATTCTATTGAGGGGTCATCTTATAGGCAGCTTTTTTGGGTAAGGTAGCTCCTGGTATGAAGTCAATCTTGTGGCTAACAAGTCTCTTTAGAGGTAGGGGAGTGGGCTGGCCATCATTCACAATATCCCTATACTCTTCAAGTATTTCTTTTACCTCATTTGGTATCTCTAATTTCTTGACAGCAGCTTCATATTTCGTCTTCAATACTAAAGCAAATCCAACTCCTTCTCCTTCTCCTAGAGTCTTCAAAAAATCCTTCTCACCAACCATGAGCACACTTGGACTTGATGTATTCATCTCTCCTTCTTCTATTAGCAACTGAATTTTGAAAGTCACTCCATCTTTCTTAAATGAGTATGCATTGTTGGTTCCATCATGCATGGCTTGCCTATCAAATTGCCATGGCCTTCCAAGTAGAAGGTGGCATGCATCCATGGGAAGAATGTCACATAGAACTCTATCTTTATGCTTGCCAATGGTGAACTCTACCCATGCTTGTTCTCCTACAAACACATGTTGTCCTTTGTTGAGCCATGTAACCTTGTATGGGTTTTCATGTGGAATCCTTTTCAAATTTAACTTGCTGGCTGCTTCTTCACTAATGATATTATTAGTTGAGCCTAAATCAATAATGACTCTACACACCTTTCCTATGATCTTACACTTCACTCTAAAGAGTGCCCTTCTTTGGTTTGGTTCTTCTTTGCTTGGCTCTCTGATCAATGTCCTCTTTATCATGAGGATATCACCTTCCTCTGATTCTAAAGGTACCTCAGATGGCTTGCTGTTGCAGCTTGATTCTTCTTTGACATAGTTAACTCTCTTTCCACCTCGTTGAGAAGTACAACCCTTTTCAAGACACCTATAGGCAGGATGCCCTAGCTAATTACAGTGGTAGCACTTCATGGTGGCAAAGTAGGATGCTCCTCTTCCTTGATTGTTTCTGCTCCTTCCTCTCCAACTAGTGTTAGAACCTCTACCTCTGCTAGAACCTCCTCTACTTGAGTTTCCTTCCTAATTTTTAGTGAGCTTGTTCTCACTTTTCTGCCTTGAATCTAATCCTTTTCCACCATAGCCTCCTTGTCCTCTTCCTTCTCTACCTCTTCCTCTTCCTCTAAAGTTTGATTCTGATTTCTTTTTGTTCTTCTCTTCCACTTTTAATGCAAATTGGAAACACTTATGGACAGTTGTGGGAGTGCACAAACTGATTTCCTCTTGGATATTCCATTTTAGGCCTCCAAGATACCTAGCTACCTTGATAGTCTCATCCTGTTGGACTCTTGACCTCAAGCACCACTTCTGGAATTCTTCAGTATACGTAGCCATATCCAAATCTTTTTGCTTCAAACTCTGCCTCTTCTTGTGTAGCTAGATTTCATAATCCTCAGGTAGGTATCTCTCCTTTACCTTGTTTAACATGGCCTTCCAATTCGAAATTGGATGCTTACCCATCTTCTCCCTCTCTTCTTGGAGGTGTTTCCACTATGTTAATGTTGAACCTCTTAGCCTTGACTTTGCAACTTTTACCTTATGTGCTTCAGTTATGCCTTCACATTCAAAGTGATTCTCAATACCTTCTATCCATTCCACAACTAGTTCACTGTCCATTTTTCCATTAAAGAATGGAATTACTTCAATACTTTTGCCTCCTAGGGCTCTGAGAGATTTTGGAAGTGGCTCCTCATTCATTTGAGGGTCTGGTTCAGGTATCAAGTCTACTTCATCAACTTTATGCTTCCCTCTACTACTGCTGACTTCATCTCCATCTTTGCTTTTAGTTGCATTTGCAACTTCTTGAAGTTTTACCTTCATCTCATCCAGGGCTTCTCCAAGGAGTCTACTCCTTTCCCTTTGATCCTCTATCACTCTCTTCTTCTCATCTAATTCCTTTGCAAGCTCTACAGTGGTGACCATCTTGTTTTCACCTATTGATATTGTTGGCTGGAACATCTACCACAAGCCCAATCAATTTAGGCTCTGATACCAATCTGATGTGGACAGAAGTCTTGTTGCTGCTACAAAACCAGCTTGGCTCTATTATGAGATCTTTCTCCTAGATCTCTTAGGGTATTCACAACCCTAACACTAAGGTAAGTTACTCTCAACTTACCTCCTCTTCAAGCCTCAGTCCCCATCGAAATTATTTTTCTTCTTCTTCTTGCTGAACCTACACAAATAGATTCATTCTACTCACTTATTCAATGTTTTCTGAACATTGCTTTCATTCTCTTCCCTAGATAGACTATTTCCAAGCTCACCTAGGGTAAGATCTCTAGACTCTTTGTTGTTGCTTCTCCTACAGAAAAAAAAATGAACCTATGTACAAGGGCTCCTCTCGAGTTCCATCCCAACACATGATTCTCACCATGGATTCAGGAATCTCGAGGGGCCATTACTGTTTACAACCCAAAATGGGTGAAGAACTAATAGATTTAAAAATAGAAAATAAAAAAACTAATGTACTTGCATGCAAAATTAACCACAAAGAAACTTGATATCCACTAAACACACAATCTGCAACTTCTCATTACTGGAAACAAAACAAAACAGTACAATAATCTGCAAATCTCTAACTTTCCTATAGCTTCTCTTCTTCTACAATCTCTACTCTCTAGATCTCTGAAATTAATGCTTTTGGATGTTATTAGTAACCATCCTCTCATAGGAAACAACACTAATGGTCCACTCATTCACAAGAATCTCTTTAGGAACTGTTACACTAACCATACTATCCATAAAAGACAAGATCTGCTTTTCACGGGCTGTTACGACTAAATATTGCCGAGAAACAATAAAGAAAGCTGAGCACCAGTCACAATTAGTGTTTACTGAGCAGAAGTGTTAGCCGAGATACAGTGTTAGCCGAGCTGCAATGTTAACCAAGCTGAAGTGTTAGCCGATCTGCAGTGTTAGCCGAGCTGAAGTGTTAGCCGAGCTACTAGGCAATGTATGCCGAGCTACTAGGCAATGTATGCTGAGCTACTCGGCAATGTATGTCGAGCTACTAGGAAGCAGTGTAGGCCGAGTGTCAGTGATACCAAGAAGCTTATCCAAGGTTCCCAATGCCTTGGTTGGATTTCCAGAGGCTCACAAACTACCTCACACACACAACTAAATGAAACCAACTAAAAAACCTATCTAGACATGGATTGACCTAGTCATATCCATCTTAGGGAAATAAAACAAATGACCTTCTAAGGTCCACACACACTCTCCTGACATGACTAGGGTTAGTACATGCCATAAATAAAGAGCTAGGGGTTTGAGTTAGGTGTGCTCCTGCACCAACATGATTTTGTCGAGCTTGGTCATCGTTGGTAAGCCTCTTACGTTTCTCTTTTTGCTAATCTTTATCATGTTGTCAAAGTTCACATGACACATTGTTTTGTGCCACAACTGTATGTCTTCGTTTCTAGCCATTAAGGAAGTGGTGTCAGTATCATTCAGATAGAATAAGTTACCTTTTGTCTGCTCACTAGTACTAATCAGATTTCCTTATTTATTGAAGATCTTTGCCTTCTTATTTTCAAATGCTATTCTGTGACCTAAATTATTCAACTGAGAAACACTCAATATATTGTAATTCAATCCATTTACCCAATAAGCATTTTTACATTTTATCTAGTTATTCAACATTATGGTTCCTCTTCCTTCAACTGGACAAGGTGTGTCATTACCCATTCTTATTGAACCACCTTTATAGTATTCAAAATTCTCAAACTTTTTCTTGTCACCAGTCATATGGTGAGTGTATTCACTATCTATGATCTAGATATCATTTTTACTAAATTTTGATATGAGTGCAATTTCTACCTTTCTTCATCATCATCTGAATCATCTTTTACTACCACAAACATCATCTCAATGTCTTTATCAGATTTGGTGTCAGTATCATCATCTTTGCATTTTTCTAGGTAACTGGCCTTCTTTCCTTTGTCCTTATAGTCTCAGGTATCTCTTCTTTCTGATTGTCGGTAGCTTTTGTAATTACCTCTGTCAAACTTCTTTTCAAATGATCTGTCATTACTTCTGTCATCTTTTCTTCTGTTAATACATCTTGTAGAAAAGTGTCCAATCTCTTTACAATCAAAACAAACAAGTGGTAATTTACCTTTTCCTCTCTACATTCTTCTTGCCATAAGTGCTTCAATTTCATCAAGATTTTTTTCTTCACTTTCATTATCACTATTTTTTATCGTAGTGTGTTTATGACTTGATTTACTTATTCTTATAGAAGTTTTGAATGCAGACTCTATGTTTGGTAAGACACTATTATCAAAGTTATTCATCTCACATGAAATCAGCCTTCAAATCAAACTTTCTAGAGTAACATTGCTATTTGCTACTACTCTCATTTCTTGAATGGCAAATAATCTAATAGCATAAGTAGGCAGTAATGTTATTAGAATTTTACTTACCACTATATCTTCTTCTAGTACACCTCCAACTCCTTGGATAGCATTGACTACCTCTTTGATTCTTGTGATGTACTGTGTGATATTTTCACCTTCTTTCATTTTGAGATCATCAAACTTTCCTCTAAGACTTTCTGTCTTGGCTCTCAAAATTTTTTTGTCACCACCATGTACAAGCATCAATTTTTCCCACATCTGCTTTACAGTCTTGTAGGTTTTGACATCTACAAATTTAGCATCGGAGAGTGAGGAAGCAAGCTCTATCATCATGCAATTGTGCTCATGCTTCTCTCTCATTCGTTCAACTATGGGTGCTCCTATGGGAAACACATATTCAGTATCTAAGTATTGAGTAACATCATTTCCAATACCTTATAAGTGGAGTCTTATTCTACACTTCCATGAAGCAAAATTATCTTTGTTCAACTTGGGCACAACTCGTTTGTTCATCTTGTGATCTTTAGCTTAGGTCCTGAAACCTTCCTTCTAAGCACACAAGCTTTGATACCAATTATTAGTAATAACTTAGGGGGGGGGGGTGAATTAGTGGCCTCAAAAATTAATCTTTAAATCAAACCTTAAAACTTTTAACCGTAAATTATGCCTCTAGTTATATTCTGTCCTACAAGATGAATGCCTTGAAATACTTATAACAATTTTCTACTTATCGGATTTCTTTGTAAAACCTTCTTCTGTATGTTTATCGATAAGTAGTCAACTATTTACCGAAATATAGTAAATATGCAGAGTATACCAATCAATCTAGAATTGCACATGTGAAATTTAAAATAGTAAATAAATGAAACATAAACACATAACACATGGAAACCCTATTAGGGGAAAAACAACTGGGACCAGTACCCCAAATTTTCACTCTCCTAAAGTGAGCTCTATTAGGATCCAACCATGTTAAAGGTTACAAACACACTGTTAGGTGTGACCTTGTTAGAGGATTTAAAATATAGTTTGTCACCTAGTATCTGGCATCTAATGCTACCATCCTTGATCAAACACTCACTTGGCCCGTCAATAAGTATCGGGCATATCCAATGCTACTTTCTATGATCAAAATTTTTGATACTCCTTGGGATGTATCTCAATTATAGAAGACTTTTAAGTCCTTCTTGGTTAAGAGACTTGATGCTTCAATGGTTAAACTGAAACATTAAATGATCTGTTCACAAATACAACTTAATTCCATGTTTTCATAGCTATTGTAAGTGCATTACCTCTCTAATCAATATAATGAATTCTATACCTTTGCTCCACATTGTTCTGCTCTATGATGTTGTCTCATTATTCATCGGTGTCTGTAGAATCTAGTTCTTTCCTCAGCTTGATTGATCAGGTCTAAATGAATAATTTCTTCTACTTCAAAATCTCTTTAGCATCTTCCCTCTTTTCTCTTCACCCCACACAATTCATAATGAATTGAGTTTGTGGGTAAAAGCACAAAGTTGTGTCACGTTTCAGGACATCTTATCAGTATGACTAAATTTGAGTATTTCTAAATAAAAATTAATTTTTGTCAAACATATGGTCTAGCTAGATTCATTCTAGCCAAGCTAGATAAGTGGTTAAACTTTTCCAATTGAAAATGTCTATTAAATGCATGTTTTATACCAATTACCAAAGAAATAACATTACTTCATAAAATTGATGTTTCAATAACCCCTACCCTTTTTAATGATATTTTAAAAAATATAAAAATACCCTTTTGTATAGCTCAGAGTCAAGATTATTTTCATATAAAGTTTATGGTATGTTGATTAGATCTAATATATTATAATTTCAAAATACAATAAGTAGGTATTTTAACATTCCAAAAGATGTTACTTCAAATAAATAAAAAATAGTAAATCATATAAAAAAATTAAAATTTATATTTAACACTAGAGGAGAGAGTCCTCTTCAAGAATATGTAATTTTTTTCTGAATAGTGTAGATTTGATAGGGGAAATTTGGTGGGAGATGAAAAGTGTCGATTTCATATAAGTTCAACTTTGAGTAGTTATAACGGAGAAAATATACATTGAAAATCAATCTTTATTCTTTTTTGCACTAGCTATACATTTTATCTATAACATATCTTGAAATCAGAGGAAAAATAGATTATTTGCATATATTTGTTTGGTGGGAATTAGACCCCAGATTTTTAGCAGTTTTCAGCAATTCAAAACTAGACTTCAAAAATTAAAAAAACTATGTAAATTATTGTTCAAAAAAAATTTAAAAAATTATAGGCATAAACTTCATCCATTTTCACACATTTCATCAATTTACATCATCCTCAAATTCTAAAAACAAATGCCACTTTTTATGTCGTTAAAGTTGAACAGTTTGCATGTTATGGTCTTTTTCCTTTATAAAAGTGTGACACAGCTTTGTACTATTACCCTTGTCTCTTTATAGACATGATTTACCTTTTCTTGGCTTTCTTGATCTTGGTGTGATCCACAATTCTCTCTAATTAGATTTAAAGTAAAACTCCAATTTTGTCTCAAAGAGATCTTCTTGCTAACTAGACAAATCAACTTTAAATCAATTACTTATCTTCGGCTTTATTTGGATGAATAAAACAATGATAAGTATCAGTTAAGTCTATCTTTAGCTTCTTGATAGCTAAGAATTTTTTCATTTTCTAAACTCTTTGTTCTGTTGGTCAACATGTCAGTTAGTCATCAGTGATAACTGACTGTTCCGTCGGTGCAACTTCATTTGTCATCGAGATCTTCGTCCTTGTCTTTTCCATCGAGCAACACTGTAATTTTGTTCGTCAGGTTACTCTGTGTTTTTCTTGTTGGGCAACACTTTGAATTCTCTCGTCGGTAATGTTGTGAATTTTCTCATCAGGTAACACTATGACTTTGTTCTTTTACTCTGATTGTCGGTGTGCACTCCATCGGGTTATGTAGTCACTCAGTGAATACTTGACTTATATATATTACTGATAGCATAGCCTTTGATTCATCTATTTTTTGAAGTCTTTGGTAGTATTTCCATGACCATACATATTATATCAAGTTGACATCAATGAAAATACAATACATTAACTGATCTAATGTCTTGTATGATCATCAACTTAACATCTTCAAACATTCAATTAGTTACATGTCATCAGAGTCTTGATCAAATAAGGAGTTGCAAGATGTCTCTCCTTGATGAAACTATAGTAATCTAGGAGGTATTTCTAAGTAGTAGAAGTTTGTTTGTGTTTGTTGGGAGTGAATGACCCTGGTGTCAGAGGGTTAGAATGCCCTGATAGTGAGCTAGGAATCAAGAGGTTTTGATAAGTGAGTATACCACACGTTTTGAGACTAATTGTGAGAATCCAAAAGGACATATAAGGTAAACTTCTAAGAAGATTATGGAATAGCGACATGCAGACCAGCAAGAATGAAAGGACCAGACTGACGAGCCAAAAGGTTATCCAAAAATACTAAGTTTCTCTGAGAGGCATGTGGGAAAGTACCCATTGTCCCAGATGTGACTTTCTAAATGTGAGGTTTAATTTTCCAAATGCAAGCTTCTGCTAACCAGATGTTAGTTTTGATTTTCAGGATGCAAACAACTTTCCTGCATGCGAGCTAGGAATGACCAGAAGTGAGCAAGTTCCTTGGATGTGATCTAAAGCAACCAGATGTGACCTAGGACAGACCAAAAGCGAGCCTCTGATGTTTTTTCATATTTTTTCTATTTTTGTCTCGTAGCACTTGAAATTTTGTCTGTTATCAGAGTTTTTCTGAGACTTTCAAGAGAGTTTTAAACAACATGTATATCAGGGAATGAAAATTATTGCTTTTTTCAAGGAGTTTATCTTTGTAGTGAGATTTTAGGACACATCAAGCAATGTTCTTTTGTTAAGGGTGATCAAACACTTTCCCTATTCCCTAGATTATAAGCATAGAATGAAAATATTTTCTCGTAGACTCAGGTACACACTCACATGCTAATTAGAATATGTCCATCACCAAGCATGTAATAGCTCTAGTCATGATGTCGTATTAGCCAACTCCAAACACAAGTGAGGGCACGAAATGATGAGTATCTTGGGGCAATTACTATTTGCCTTGCACAAATATTATCACCCTTTCGGAAATAAATTGGGTTTGTTTTGACTACAAGTGTTTTGTAATTGTGGGCATCTGTTCTCAATCATCCCCCATAGAATTACACAAGGCAAAATTAAGGCATATAGCCCTATGAGTACTCAAATATGTGTAGTTTCGTAAGAAATATTCAAGCGGCTCCACTCTACACACACTCAATCATGTTCAAGGAATGATGTTGAAATTCCAGAAAAAAAATTGACTACATCTTTTGAGGCTTTGGCCTACAAGAAAGAATATTGAGTATACTAAGTTGGAAGGGTTGGCATAAACCTATCCTCACTTGCATCGTCCTGGGAAATTTTTTCCTCAACCGACAAGCCCTCCAATGTTTTTGAAAGCAATGAAAAGGAATGACAAGCTTAGGAGTCTAGATTTCTGATTCTTCAAAAGAATAAAAGCATACTCTCCTATTCCATGTCATTTTCTCCCACAAACACACCAAACATGTTCATTTCCTCAAACTTTGTAACTCAAAACTCAATCCCCCATGAAGAGTCTTTGATTCTTTCACTTGGAAAGAAGAGAAAATCCTCTAGTGAGACTAAGTAATAATCTTAAGTTCAAATTTCAAGTTCCTATTGTAAGAAAGAACAAAGCATATGAAATCAAATTTGTCTTGTTGGATTTCCCCAATTTAAGGTGATTTGCTTGTTCATTTACTTTTCCAAAATTAGACAATTTGATCTTGTTCTTTTTCCCACAAATTGAGTGCTTTTCTTGTTCAATTTCTATCCAAAAATTAGAAATATTGAGCTTGTTGATTTACTCACAAGATTTAGTGAATAGCTTGTTCAATTAATTTCCCAAAAATCTAGAGAAGTGAGTTTACTTTGTTCATTTCCTCAAATTCCTTATCAAATCTTAAATTGACTTGCGAGTTTTTGATTTTCCTTCAAGGAAAAGAGCATAATCCTCTGGCCAATTTACTAAGTGATGGAAAATGTATTTAGTTTTGGAAGCTTTGAACAAATAGAGTCAAGTTGAACGATTTGACAACCTGCAAACCACAAGTTAGTAATTTATTTCCAACTTTTTGAGAAAAAAGTCTCTGACAGAAACATGTAAACAAATGTTAGGATTTTTAAAATACAAAAATAGACATGGTCAAAATATTAGTGGTTAGACTTTAAAATTTTCAAATTAATCAACCAAATGTATCTGCCTTTCCTGAATGCGAGCCTAAAATTCATGTATATGACTAATAGTTCTGGATGCGAGCCTTTACACTAAAGGTGAGGAAATATTTACTAGATGTGAGTCTTCCCTAGATGCAACCAGAGATACACCAGATGCAAGCTAAGAAATCCCGGATGCGATGTGATTTCCTAGATGCGAGGATCTTTCCTGCATGCGAGCCTTGACAACTAAAGGTGACTCTGAACCTGAAAATAGAGAACAAAAAATTAGCCAAAAATGATTAGAAATGAGGGTAAATCTAAGGATTTGCCCCACGGTAGGCGCCAAAAATGTGTGTGTATTTTTTGGATCTACTAGCTGCAATACAACACTTTAATATGGCATTGCATTAGTGAAATAAACATAAAATAACCAAGGAAAAGCACATATACATCACTAAAATTGACATATTTCTCCCTATCTAATAAGAGTATGAAATATGCTATAATTACCCTCAGATTATGCATAAATCAGTGACAACATCATGCTTAGAATGGAAGATTTATCTAAAATGCAATCTAAATGCTCAATCAAAGTTCATTTTAGAGCTCCAATTGAAAGATGTAGTTGCTATCAATCAAAATGCATTATGAATTCTACAATTTTAGAGAAGCATGAGGATGTAATTAAAATTCTAAGATTATGGGCAGCATAAGGATGCTTTAAAACTTGTAAGATTAGGGGCCCACTGAGCTAAAAATTCATTTCTTTTATGGAATAATTTGAGGAATGAGAGGTTAGGATTGATTTGTGAAGAGAGGTGGAGATTGAATCCTTGGTGATCCATGTGAGGTGATCCAAATGATTTAACTCTCATTGTCTAGGGAATTGACTTTCCCTTCTGCAAGTGAGGAGTTGTAATTAGGATTTTATTTAATTCCTTTTAATTAATTACCTTAGCCATGTATTTTTTTCTTTTCTATTTAATTGATTTGATTTAATTGGCTAAGGCAATTAATATAAATTAGTGATAAGATCACTTAGGAGATTAAATTTGATTTAAATAAATTATGCCAATTAATTGAAGAATTGTCTTGAGATAATTAGGGGTATGATCACACTTAGGGAAAATAGGGTCTCTAGTCAGAGCAGACCAAATTGGCATTGTCTTCAATATTATTACTTCTGAATATTTTTTCCATTAAGCCATGAAGCTATTGCACTTGGGTTATTGTTTTTGCATCATTCATAGAACGGAATGATTTTTAATGTTTTATTAAATGTTTAAATGCTTCCTTTTATCTTAGATGCATTTTCTATTTGATATGAGAGCCCATGGCTAGGCGTCATCACTGGTCTTCTTCTTCATTTCTCTCTCTCTGCATTTTCCTTTGCAAAATGGATTAGTTTAAAGCACTGTTGTTTTTGGGTATGGAAAATGCATGGAGTCATGGCCTATACTGTTGCTCTTTCTTTATCTGATTCCATTGACTAGGAAGTACTATCTCTTCTTTTGCCTCCATAGTATGTTGTTCTTAATGAGATGCATTGTTGTTTTAGAAAGTTAGACATGTAGATTTCTGCGATGTAAATACATGATGTTTTGATCATTGGGATTCCATGGGCATTATTTCTGTTTTGTTGAGACACATATATAGTCTTATCTAAGATACATATGATGGTATATATATGTAAATTTTTCTCCTTTCTCTATAGGGAATATATGTGAATCATTGTTTCATCTCTTTAACAGATGCACATGCAAATGAAGCACATTACAACATATGTTTATTGTTTCCTTGAAATGCATATGCTATTTGATTTGAATACATGCAGATTTCACATATGCAATGTTGTTTAACTTTTCTGAGACATGTATGCTGCTTCATCTTTGTTGGGGTAGATAGGTTGCATCTTGCTTTTGTCTTGTAGCAATGATTATGCAGATATGTTCTTGAGATACATGTGAGGTACATCATGCTTTATCTTCATTTTCTCTTGCATTGTTTACACTAGTTGCTTTGGTTCTACTTTAAGGTATCTACCCTAGATCTATAATGTGCTCCATCATGCTTAATTCTTTTTAAACTGCTATGTAACATAGTTATAGCCACACATTTTGTACTTACTAAAATATATGTTGCTCCATTATCTTTGTATCAATTCTTTGGGAATGGGGCTTTGAATGTGTGACTTTCATTTGTAATGCTTTGGCATGGTGTTGTTGCTCTATTTCTTGAACATTATGGCATGTTACAGCTATTGTCTGCTTTAACATCTTTGTTGTGATGGAAGCTATCACTTAATATTTGAGCTCATCTATTGATTGTTGTTTGGTACATTCTTTAATTGTCATTATATTTCACTTGGCACTATTGAGTACCTCTTTTAATGCATCCTTGATGGACAAGTAGTTGTCCCTTATGATTGTCCTTCTGCATGGTTCAATGATCATTGTTTAGTTGGGGAATGCTTCTCCATTATCCTTGCACTATTAGGGCTTTGGATCCTCCATACACCATTATATCTTTCCTGAATGATGCATACCATTACATTTTCTTGTATCCTAAATTCTCCATTGAGTACTGTTGCTTCATTGACTGTCCCTTTTCTGGATCAGTGCTCCTCCTTGGGGCTTTGGGGAAAATTAGAAACTCTGTGAAAATGGACCTTCTGATAATCCCTGTAGCTTCAATGTGGGGTACTATGAGAGCTTGGCACTTGATCATGAGTGTTCTTGTCTTGTCATTTGGGTTTTTCCAAGAGGTTCTTTCAGGGCCCCCTGGCAGTGCCCATATTGCAAAGCAACACCATTCTTTGTACTATGGGGAATACAACACCTTCATAAGTGTTTTTTCTTAGACATAGTTTTCCATCAAAGGTGGCCTATGATTGTTGCTTGTGCCTAAGAAATGGAATTTATTGCAATTTAATGCAATGTCACAGCTTCTTTTGTACCTACACATGGAACAAACAATTTAAGTAAAACATGGTACTTCTCCTTTTTCTGCATCATTTGAGTCTTCGTCTTCCTTGAGCATGGATTATATTTTGATAGCTCATGATAATGTATGGACACGTATGATTTTAGATGTAGATAGTTCATTGGGTATCAGTTATTGCTTATATTTTAAAGATCTAACCCATCTTCATCATTACAAGCACTGGAGAAGCTCTAGAGTTGGAATGGACTCAATATTTTTCCTTTTAATAGGAAATGATTGATATCCATCTATCTATTTATGTCTCACTTATGCATGTATATATGTATCCATCATATATTTAAGGTTGGATATGCTCACGGCATGTGTGAGCTCTTCTAATTTTCCTTAATTTCTTTACTGTACATGTATACCATCTATGCTTAAATTCTAGTAAATGATCAAGTATATTTCATTTCATTTACTTCATTGGATAGCTTACTTTACTTCCCTTTCTGCACTTTCAGCTTAGCTCAAAAATGAACTCAAAACTAATCCAGACTACTAAATAACTTGCAAACTGGGGTATTTTAGCAATTCACCTAGTAAATAGGCTAACAAGACCAACCAATTGAATGAACATTAAAATTGTGTAATAGTTTGTTTTTTGTAATTTTATATTGTTTTTGGATTTTTGTTATTGTCCTGATTGTTTTTGGATCTTGTGCTACTAACTTTCTATTGTACAAAGGACTATTGACAAACTATGCATAGAAACACTTTAGATGTAAAATATTAATAAGACCAGGGATGGTAACTCCCTCTAGTGTTGAAATCTGATAAGATCCAGACCCAAATTTAGTTGTAACCACAAAGGGCCCCAACCAATTAGGCTCTAACTTTCCCTTCTTTTCACGGTTTTGGAGATTCTTCATATTGTGTTGCAGGACAAGATCACCCACTTCAAAATCATGAGGTTTGGTATTCTTGTTAAATTGTAAGCATAGGAGATTTTGATACACGTAGAGGTGGTTGAGGGAATTAAGGAATATTTCATCGATTAGTTCAAGCTCTTGCTAGGAGAAACTCAATATTCTTCTTCAGACATCAGATTCTTCAGGGAGATTTTGAGGGAAGGGAGCTCAATTTTGATGGGGAGAATAGCCTCAGTACTATAGATGAGAGTGAATGGAGTGGATCCAATGGGGGTACAGATGGAGGTGTGATAGGCCTAGAGGGCGGTATTTAAGTGAAGGTGTCAATCAAGGCCAGCCTCATTGACTGTCTTTTTGAGAATTTTCAAGATGGTTTTTTTGGTAGCATCTGCTTGACCATTACCTTGTGGAAAATATTTAGAAGATGAGTGTTGGTTAATGCCAAACTTCTTACAGAGTTATGTGGCATCCTTATTCTTTAATGGGGTCCCATTATCAGTGTTTATACTATCCTAAGGAATGGAATAAGGACAGATATGATAGTTCAAAAGGAACTTCAAGATTTTTTGTAGTTGTATAGGTAAGAGGGATAGTCTCAACCCATTTTTTGAAGTACTCTATGGCAGCAAGGATGTATTTGTGGCCATTGGAAGAATTTAGAAATATTTGGCCAACTAGGTTGACTCCCTAATGGGAAAAAGGCCAAGGTGTGATGGTAGGTTGGACGAAATGAGAGAGAGAATTTATTAGATCACCATATTGTTGATAGGGCATGCATTTATTTATATAGTGATAGGCATCTTGCTCCATGGTAGGCCAATAATATCTAATGCATAGCAATTTCTTGGCCAAAGTGAGCCCACTAGAATGGGCCCCACAAATCCCTTGATGTAACTCCTCTAATGAAATTTGTGCTTTGTCTAAATTCAGAAACCTTAGAAGAGTTCCATCAAAGTGTTTTCAAAACAAGGTGTCACCAAGGATTGCGTAGCATGAGGTTTGGTGGATGAAGGTTTTGCATTGATTTGGGATGAGGGTAAGCAGGATGATTTTATCTATCGGGTAGGAATAAATTTCATGGTACCAAGGGGAATTAGGATAAAAAAATTTACACACTATCTCAATCTTTATTTGGTCATGGGCAGGGACCATAAGATTCTCAACAATAAACTTGCACCGTGAACTATGTTCAGGCATGGAGATCAAGGATCCAGTTGTTTCCATTGCATTTGTTGCTTTGTTGTTTGTTCTGGGAAATTGTTGGAACATAATTTATACAAAATTTTGTTTCATATCTTCAACCATGTGGTGGTAAGGAAGCAAATTGTCATCCTTTGTTTGATATTCATCCAAAACTTGCTTGATTACTAACTAAGAGTCTCCAAGAACATGTAAACTAGGGATTTTCCACTAGATGGCTTGGTGAAGTCTGATCACCAAGGCTTCATATTCTGCAATATTGTTTGTGCATGGAAATTATAATTTGTAGGAATTAGGGATGAGATCCCCTTGAGGTGTGACAAATAGAACACCTACCCCCAAACCTTTCTATGTAAAAGATTTGTCAAAGTAAATCTTCCATGGGATACTTGGGGTTATATTGAGAATTGATTCATTTGGAAAATCAGTAATGATTGGATGGTCCCCTTGAATAGGTTCTTCAGTGATTACTTGTCCCTTAATAACTTTGCGATCCACATAAGCAATGTAAAATTTTCCAAGAAATATAACCCACTTTGTAGTGTGCCCTGTGAGAGCAGCTTTAGACAACTGATATTTAAGTGGGTCTATCTTAGAACCCAATGGTATCTTATGGTTAAGAATGTAATGACATAAATTTTGTGTATAGAAAAACCCACTATTGTTCTACTTAGATA
Source organism: Thuja plicata (assembly GCA_018584345.1). Classification (NCBI taxonomy): domain Eukaryota; kingdom Viridiplantae; phylum Streptophyta; class Pinopsida; order Cupressales; family Cupressaceae; genus Thuja; species Thuja plicata. The sequence goes on along the minus strand of MU227833.1, from coordinate 589,238 downwards.
ATTGATTTCTCATTCTTTTCCATTTTCATCTAAATGTGCTAAAAGAGCACCTAGTGAGACTTTAGTAACTGATATATACAAAATAAGGGGTTGGCCTAAGACAGGTGACACCAACACTAGAGAATTAGCTAGATATCCTTTTAGGTGATTAAATGTTGTTTGACATAAGCAATTCCATTGGAACTTGATATTTTTGCATAACATATGAGAAATTGGATATACTTTATCTTCTAATTGTGACATGAACCTTCTTATGGAATGAAGTTTTCCTTGCAGACTATGTAGATATTTCAATGTTCTGGGGGCTAGAATTTCTAGAATAGATTTCACCTTCTTTGGATCCACTTCAATGCCTCTGTGAGAGACAATGTAGCCCAATAACTTTCCAGATTGAACTCCAAAGACATACTTTTTAGGATTAAGACGAAGCTTATATTTGTCCAATCGTTCAAATATTTTTGTGAGAATGGGGATGTGTGCTTCTCATGTCTTGATTTTTCCTAGGAGATCATCCACATAATATTCCATAATAACATGCAAGAGATCATGAAAGGTTGTGGTCATTGCACACTGATATGTTGCACCTAAATTTTTCAAACCAAAGGGCATGACCTAATAATAGAACATACCCCAAGGAGTGGTGAATGTTTTCTTATCTTGATCTTCAGGCACGATCTTGATTTGATTATATCCAGAAAATCCATCATTGAGGGACAACATGTGGTGTCTAGTAGCCAAATCTACTATGATATCAATATTGGGTAGTGGAAAATCATCCTTAGGACATACTAAATTCAAGTCTCTAAAGGTTGTACAAATATGGATGCCCCCATCAGGTTTACCCACTAGTACAATATTAGAGACCCACTCAGGATAATCAATTGGTTTGATGATGTTAGCGTCAAGCATTTTCTGTAACTCAGTTTTGACTAGCAGAGCAATTTGTGGATGCATCTTGCATAATTTTTTCTTGATGGGCTTCGCCTTTGGATCAACCACAAGATTTGTACAACTAAATCTGTATCTAACCCAGGCATGTCTTTGTAATTCTAGGAAAATTTGACTTGTTGCTTCTTCAAGAATTCGGTCATAGTTTTCTGTTCTTGATCATTAAGTGATGCAACAATATATGTGACCTTTGCATCTTCTTTTGTGCCGAGGTTAACTATTATTGTATCTTCTATATGGATGGATAATTTTCTTGACTACAATGATATGAATGACAATTCAGTTTCTCCCTCCTCTAGCATCTCATAAAGGTTTTCACTAGAGGACACGTCCTTTATTTTCTCTTTTTTGTCATCCAGAGGTGCTTGCGAGAGGTTTTCACTAGGGGATGTTTTATCTTCTTTTTTATTTTTATTTTCATTTTATTTTTTGCAACTAATAATGTTGACCTGGATATTGAAGTAGGATTGTTCATTATAGTGGATTTGATGCTCGTATTCTCATATATTCTTAAGTTCAAAGAGGGCTAACACTACCTCATCTGAATCACATACGTCTAAGGATGGTAGTGAATCTTGTTGATCCCAATTGATTATTTTGGGGTTTTTGAGGGGAAGGTTAGGGGATGAAAGGATGGATTTGGTGATGGTAAAGACATGGTAAAATTCATCAAGGTCATCTTCAATATATTGGAAAGGTACTTCAAATAAATCTTCTTCAGTTTTTGAATCAGATTCAACTAAACAATAGTCTTTAGCGAAGTTAGTCTTAGGTTCTAAGGAGCCCAATCCTTTACCTCACGGATAGCCTTTTGTTGTAGTAAGTGTTTTTCTTCATGTTTCTTTTTCTCCAACACCAGTACCATGATATCCCATGCTTTCATCAATGAGATTATCTTTTATATGTTTGTCCTTAGGGAAGGTTACTAGTATTTCTTCTTCTTCTTCTTCTTTGTAAAGCCAGTCTAGGACATTGGATTCCATGTGTTCATTAGATAAGGATCCCCTATGTTCAAAATTATTCTTTTTGCATTTCATGATATCTTTATTTCCTGAAGGAGTCAGCTGTTATGGTTTTCCATGGGACTTTGGGGGTAGGGGGAGTTTTCCAATGCACATAGCACTTTCAAACCTATATTCCACCGAGCCTTGATCTATGAATGTTGTTTTCTTCTTAGGCTTAGAGGTCTTGTCTTCAATGGATTTATCTTTTCATTTAGATTATTCTAGAGTATTTTTAGATGTTCCTTCGTTACTCTTTGGAAGAATAAGATTCTCCTTTTCAATAGGTTGGGAGAATTTATTCAAAGGACAATAATTTTACTGTCTACCTTCCAATCTTTTGCAATACTGGAAGGGCTCAAGATCTCTGAGAATAGTGATTTCTCTACCATGGTGTGGAAATTTTAAACATTGATGGTATGTAGAAGGTACACCTTTAATAGCATGTATCCATGGTCGTCCCAATAAGATTTTATATTGAAGATCTAGATCAAGCACATGACAAACTGTTTCAATCAGGGTTGGGCCCACTTGTAAAGGGAGTGTTATCAAACCTTTTCTCTTCCTTTTCTCTATCATCATAGGATTTTATTATGATCCTTTTATTTACATCAAGAAGGTCTTCAGAAAGACCAATATTTCTGATCATCTTTAATGTACAAAAATTCACCCCAGATCCACCATCTATAAGGACCCGTTTGATTTTAGTGGAGTATAATTTGGATTCAATATGAATATATTGATTATGATGGACGTTTGGGCCTCATAAATCTTTTTTAGTGAAGACCAATTTCTCTTGTGCATCTAAATTCTTATCATAGCTTGGAATTGGGATGCGTTAATATTTTTAGGGACACGGGACTCATTAAGGGAATTTTCAAGGACTTCTTTATGGATAGGGGATTTTATAAGAAGCTCAAGGAAATATATATGCGTATGCATCTTTCCTAACTGGACCAATAAGTCATAGCGTGAAGCGGGTTGCATAGCTATTGATGGTGCAGGTAGTGGATTTTCAAAAGTTAATGGATTATTGTTAGCCTGGACAGTAACTCTTGGTTTCCGGGTAGTAGCATTACAACATGCACCTTTAAGTGTAAGGGATCTCATGTGATTCTTAGATTCTTCAATACATCCACAAAGGGCATCAAAACCAAAGATATCATTTTCCTCTAAACTTCAACATGTGGGATCACTGCCTGTGATGGTGTTTGTGGAATAGTCATAAGGAATAGCATTGGATGCATTGTTTTGATTGATTTTAGGAAATGGTTCATTGTATTCTTTAAATTTGGCATTTGATGATGATGGGTTTCGTCCTTCAACCTTAATTTTTCCATTGTCTATGAGGTCTTGAATAAAGTGTCTCGATTTCATGCACTTCATGGTGTCATGTCCCTTGATGCAATGATAATCATAGCATTCATTCTCTTTATACCAAAAAGGTTTGGGTTGATTTTTGTCAAATTGTCGAGTGTTAGGATATACCATCATACCTTGGTCCACTAATCATCAAAAGACCACATCCAGTGGTTCTGCGAGAGAAGTGAATTGTCAATGTTTCCTAGTATTATTTTTATTATTATTGTTGCCATTGTTGTTATTTTTTTTGTTGTTATTATTATGAGGGAATAAGTAGGACTAATTGCGAGGTTGTTGTTGAGATTGTTGTTGTGAGGAATTGTTCTGATTGTTATTGTTTTTTTTATTGTTATTGTTCTGATTAGATGCCTGGACATTTTGAACATTTTTGGCGCATGTCACTCCATCATTGACAACTCCTTTGTTCTTGCTCCAAAACTTTGATTTATCATCGTTATCAGAAGGGATATAATGTTTAATAGCGCCTTTTAAAAAAATTTCATCTTCAATATTTTTCCCCTTTTTAACAAGAGCTTGCAAAGTGTCGGGAGAAGCCATTTTCACTTGGAATGACATTTTGGATACCAAATTCTTAGTAAATATATCGATCATATTATTATTAGGTATCTTCCAAGGCATCTGATTTGCAATGTGTCTCCATCATTGTAAGAAGCTAGCAAAGGTTTGTTTTTTCCTTTGCTTGGTATTGCATAGGTCACTCAATGACGCTTGATGTTCAATGGTGTAGGAATATTGACCAACAAATTTTTCTGTGAGATTGGAGAACGTAGATATAGAGCCATGAGGGAGTGCCATGAACCACTCTAAATTAGGGCCACCAATACTCCTAGTAAAGATTCTTTTCAAGTAATTTTTATTGTAGGTGACATCTTGGAATGTGATGTAGAACTCTTTGAAATGTTGGAGCAGGCATGATTCCTCTTTGTATTTCTCAAGCTTAGGGATCTCAAGATTCAAAGGAAATGGTTGCATGGTGATTGATTTTTCAAATAGATAGGGACATGTCTTCAAAAGAGAACTCTTTCTTCCCTTCATTTTAGGAAGCTATGTATAAGATTTTTTAGCTCATTTAATTATTGGGCCAAATTAGGGGCATTGCAAGGTGTGAACTACAGTCTGAAAGATTGTCCACCTCCTAGATGTGAGGTTGAAAAACCTATTGAGGTCATGCAAAGTATAGGAGGAGGTGTATAATGATAAGCTCAGGTTGTTTGTTGATAGATGTCTTCAATGCAGATGAGGGTAATGTGAATGACAATGATGAGACTATTTCTATGGACAAGGGGATGGAAGTGTGCCCTATATTGAAAACACTAGCACCAACATTAGTATTAGCATTAGTTGTGGTATGGGTGCTATTATGTGAAGTGATGTTGGGATAGACACTAATTATTTATTGAATTTGTTCCCATATTAATTGAAATGTTGGTTGTGAAGCGGATGTGGGTATTGATGTAGAAGGCCCATTGGAAGTGGCCTTTCCTTTGTCATGTGATGATGTTGTATTCAAGGTTGAGGCCATATTTATAGCATTTGTAGCCTTCATGATATTTCTAACAAGGAGAATTTCATCAAAATTAGTGGGTATTGTGACCCCATTCTTAATAAGGTTCATGAAAATATCTCCATAATTTTGGCTAATGGATTTTTCAACCATGTCTAGATTATATGGATCACTGAGGAAATTGTTCACTTGGGTAGATATCTCATCTTGATCAACTAATTCATTCTCCTCAAGAATGTTGGTTATGTCCTCAACATGTACTTCTTATCCCTAGAAGAAGGGATGAGAAAAAGGATTGTGTGTTCCTCATATTTTTATGTTGGGATCAAGTAACTACCATGCAATGGTAACCTCAAAAGGATGGAAGATGAAAGAAATATGAAAGATGCATGATGAAAGATGAAGGATGATGGATGAAGGATGAAGTTTAGAATTATGATTGATGATGATCTTAGGAGAAAAGGATTTGGACTTGATTTTATCATTGATTGGATTTTATTTATTTTATTAATTTAGATTGGTTGGATTGAATTGATTAAGATTGATTGATTGGATTTGAATTGGATTTAAAGGTTTTTGGATGAAAAACTAGATGAGACAAGACCTTATGATGATTTAAACATAAGGGGATGATTTAGATAATGTCTTATCCTACTTGTTGATTGACTTGTGACCCCAAGAAAAATAAGACAAGAACAATAGATTTCTATTGCTTGAGACAGACTAATGTTCCACAATAAATAATGTGTTTACTAGAGATGAAGGTCTGAAACATGTTTGATTAGGATCTTTCAACCTAATGGCAATGAAGGAGTGAAAGATTGGATTTGATTTGATTAAGTCCAAGATATATTAATTTTGTTTTCTCCATGAAGGGAATGATGAAGTTTTTTATGACGAAGAAGTGGTGAATTGATTTGAAAATGAGGTTTATCTAATCATATTGCTCAAAATAGATGAATTCATAATTCGTATGATTTTTTGACATGACTCAGAAAATTTTACAATTGTATATGATAGTGTCAAATTTCTCAAAGTATTTGATCTCTTTCTAAGTAGATTTGTTGATATGTTGATATTCTTTGTCTTTACTATCAGCTTCTTTCTTTTCTCTATAGACATGGGGAACCGGAAGCTTAAGTTTCTTGTGTTTTCTAGAGTCAGTCATATCCTGTGAAGATAAATATTGATTTCAACTAGGTAAATGAATCTTTCGTGGCATGTGGTTTTAGGAGCTTCTTAGAAATCAACTTTTGAGTGTTTTTGAATAGCTTGATAGCTCACTATTTTCAAGTGAAGACGACCATTCTAAGATGCAAACGATGATCTGCAGAGATGATTATTCCAGGTCAGAGAAAACTCTTTGCAAATGGAGATGACAATTCATGATCAAAGATGGTGGTTCAAAAATGGAGATGACAGTTTGAAAGCAGATATGACTATTTATGATTCGGAGCATTTTTTATGAAATTTGATCAACGGAGTCTTCTAGTCTAATGTTTGAGCAATTGGTTTGATGGAAAGAACCAATTTCAATCATTCAAACTAGAAAATAACATTCATATGTCTTGAAAACAATCCAACAAGGGAAAAATCAACCTTGAGGAATACAAGCAATTGTGACAAATTATTGGACAGGAAGTTTGTGTTCATTTGAGTTACCAATGTTTTGAAAACACTTCAAGCACATGCTACCTATGAAATTTGGCTTATCTTGAAAATATTTTCCAGCAAATGTAGGCACACACACAAGAGATAATCAAAATATGATCATCACCAAGCATGCAATGGCTCCAGTCATGATGTCGTATTAGCCAACTTTAAATGCTCAAGGTGGCATGAATGTGTGAGTGATCTTGGGGAGGTTACTATCCTCCTTGCACAAACATTATCAAGCTTTTAGGGGTGAACCAAGTGGGATACTACTTTAACATTTCTTAGTAAGGGTCTCTGTTCGGATATGTCCTTTGTGTCTGTGCAAGAACAATTGAGGCGTATACCCCCACAAAGCACCTTGGCACAAGAATTCATGAAAATGTGATTGAGGCCTTGTGGCCCTAATTTTTGTTAGGTGTCATCCGAGTATAAGCTCAAATTCTATCCAACTTCTGAGGCTTTAACCCTAAGAAGTGCATTCTTTTAACATGAGTTGGATTGGTGGGCTTACACCTTGTTCTCACAGGGGTCATTCCCGTGAGATTTTTTCCTTGACCAATAGGCCCAACTAAAGGATTAAATGAAGAGCATGGATTGGCAATGAGAGGGGTCTATACTTTTTATTATCCTACAAGGGAAAAGAGAATACTCTCCTACCCAATGTATTTTCCTCCCAAACACACCAAACAAGTTATTATTTCCTGAGGTTACTTTCTAAGTGAAATATCAAGTTAGTCTAGGTTTCTGATTGTCTCATAAAAGGGAAGAGAATACTCCCCTATCACTTAAAAAAAACTGCAAGTGAACCCTTTTTAAAGTTCCTAAGAAAGATAATTAAAGAAAACATAATTCTTGTTTTTATCTCTAAGGAAACCTGCAAGAATGATGTTAAAATAAGTAAGAACAAAGTATAGAATTGCAGGAAATTGTTTATCTCAAGAGCGAGGAGTAGGGAATTTACCATGAATTAGCACAAGAACTAGGAGCAAACACCAAAATAAGCAAGGAGGAGACAAGAATTTGAAAGGGGAAAGCAAAGAAAACCCCTTGTGAATTATGAATGAGGCATGAAAAGCCTAAAGAGAGAGAGAGAGAATGAGAGCCAAGCTCATACAAAATGAGTCACTTAAAGTGGAGAAGTAATGCTACTAGTGCTTGAACCAACCAGAAATGAGGAGAAACATCTCTTAAGTAGAGATGGAAGAAGGAGTCAAAATGTAACTCCCATGTGCATGTGAGCCACATTCATAATGTGTGTGCCAC
>MU227833.1:529052-550694 GCA_018584345.1 Thuja plicata | reverse complement strand
TAGAAACATGACTGTCATCATTCTAGAGTAATCATCAACAAAGAGAATAAAATATATATCTCCATAATAGCTCTTTGTCCTCATAGGTCCACATAAATTAGTATGGACTAATTCTAGAATATCATCAAATGTATGGGTTTTACTTTTGAAACTAGACTTTGTCATTTTATCTTTTTGACAATTTTTTCACATGATGTTGTCTGGCTTTGTCATCGTCGGTAAGCCTCTTACACTTCTTTTGCTTATTTTCATCATGTTGTCAAAATTCACATGACACAATCTTTTGTGCCACAACCATATGTCTTCATTTCTAGTCATTAAGTAAGTGGTGTTAGTTTCATTTAGATAGAATAAGTTACCTTTAGTTTTTTCACCGGTACCAATCTATTTTCCTGATTCATTGAAGATCTTTGCCTTCTTGTTCTCAAATGCTACTCTGTGACCTGAATTATTCAGTTGAGAAATACTCAATAGATTATAATTCAATTCTTTTACCCAATAAGAATTTTCACATTTAGTCAGGTTATTGAACATTATAGTTCCTTTACCTTCAACCGGACAAGGTGTATCATTTCCCATTCTTACTGTACCACAATTATAATACTCAAAAGTGTTAAAATTTTCTTTGTCGCCGGTCATATGGTGAGTGCAACCACTATCTATAATCCAAATATCATTCTTTCTAACCTTAGATATGAGTGTAGTTTCTTCATACCTTTCATCTTCATCTGAATCATCCTTCACAACTACAAATACCATCTCGATGTCATCATCAGGTTCAGTGTCAGTATCTTCATCTTTGTAGGTAGCTAGGTAGCTATCCTTCTTTCCTTTATCCTTGTAGTCTCAGGTATCCTTTCTTTCTGATTGTTGGTGACCTCTGTAATCTTTGTTATCACCTCTGTCAGATTTCTTCTCAAAATATCTGTCATTACTTCTATCATCTTTTCTTCTATTAGGACATCTTGCTGCAAAGTGTCCAATCTCTTTACAATTAAAGCATACAAGTGGTAAATTTCCTTTGTATTTACCTTTGCCTATTTTCATTCTCCTTGCCATGAGTGCTTCTATTTCATCTAAATCTTCTTCTTCACTTTCACTTTCACTATCTCTTCTAGATGTGTCTCTGACTGGATTTTCTTATTCTCATAGAAGACTAAAATGTAGACTCTAAGTTTGGTAAGACACTATTATCAAAGTTATTCATCTCAAATGAAATCAGTGTACCAATCAAACTATCAATAGTAAATGTATTGTTTGCAACTGCTTTCATTTCTTGAATAGCAGAAACTCTAATAGCATATACATGCAATAAGGTTCTTAAGATTTTACTTACCACTATCTCCTCTTCAAGTGTACCTCCAACACCTCATATAGCATTGACTACTTTTATTCTTGTGTTTTACTGTGTGATGTTTTCTCCTTCTTTCATTTTGAGATCATCAAATTTTCCTCTAACGTTTTCTGCCTTGGCTCTCAGAACATTTGCATCACTGCCATGTACAAGCTTTAGTTTGTCCCACATTTTCTTTGCAGTTGTACAATCTTTGACATCTTCAAATTTAGCATCAGAGAGAGTAAGAAAGCTCTATGACCATGCAGCTATTCTCATGCTTCACTCTCAATTGATATACTATTAATGGTCCTATGGGAAACACATATTCAGTATCTAAGTATTGAGTAACATCATTACCAATACCTTATAAGTGGATTCTTATCCTGCTTTTCCATGAAGCAAAGTTTTCTTTGTTCAACTTGGGCACATCTCGTTTGTTCATCTTGTGAGCTTGACTTAGGTATTGAAGCCTTCATTCTAAGCACACAAGCTTTGAAACCAATTGTTAGTAATAACTAAGAGGGGGGGGTGAATCAGTGGCCTCAAAAATTATCCTTTAAACTTTAACCACCAATCAAATGAATCTCAGATTATTAAGTCCCTACAAGATGCATGCCATGAAATACTTATAATAATTAACTGTCTATCGGTTTTCCTTTTTTGACCTTATTCTCCTTGATAAATGATAAGCAATAAAACTTATTTACCGATACTTAGTAAATATGCAGAGTATACCAATCAATCCAGAAATGCATATGTGAAATGTAAAATAGTAAAGTAATAAACCATACACACATAACACATGGATTTTAACGTGGAAACCCTATTAAGGGAAAAACTACTGGGACCAGTACCCCAAATTTTCACTCTTCTAAAGTGAGCCCTGGTAGGAGCCAACCCTGTTAAAGATTACAAACACACTGTTAAGTGTGACCTTGTTAGAGGATTTTAATATGAGTCTATCACTTGATATCTGGCATGTATATGCTACCAATATTGATCAACCTCTATGGGCACAATAGGTATCTGGCGTATTTGGTACTACCTAACTGCATCAGCCTCCTTCTTAGAATATTTTTTGGTATCGGCACTCAATGCTATCTTCATGATAATTTTTTTGGAAATCTGTTAGGATATACCTCAATTATAGAAGACTGTTAAGTCCTACTCTGTTAAGAGACTTGATGCTTCAATGGTTAAACTGAAACAAAATGACCTATTTCTAATGCAACTTGAATTGCAAATTTTTAGATCTATTTAAGTGCATTACCTCTCTAATCAATGTATCAATTCAATTCTTTGTGCTCCACACTTTCTGCTCTATGATGTTGTGCTTCACTGTTCGTCGGTGTCTGTAGAATTCTTTATCTCTTCTTCAGCTTGATTGATCAGGACTGTATGAAGTTATCCTTCATCAGTTTCTATTCAGCATCATCTTTCTATTCACTCCCCTTCCCGTGTATGTGATTGTGGAACTGAATTATGATTGTTTCTTATATAGACATGATATTCCTTGATTCTTGATTCTTGATTCTTGGCATGAAAAATAATCCACCCAATTTGATTTAAAGCTTTAACTCCTGATTTATCTCGTAGTTATCTTCTTTCCAACTGTACAAATCTTCTTTAAATCAATTACTTAACTCTGGTTGAATAAAATAAATAAAACAGCCAGTTAAGTCTATCCTTAAGCTCTGCTAGCTAGATATTTTTTCATTTTCTGAACTCTCTGTTCTGTCGGTCAACTCTGTAGTTAGTCATTGGTGATAACTGCCTGTTCGGTTGATGTGACTCCAGTCAGCTTCAGGATCTCTATCTGTTGGGCATCATTGGATTTTTCTCATCGATTAACTCTATTTTCAGCTCGTCGGGCATCCTGTAATTTTGCTTCGTCAAGAAACACTGTCTTCTGCTTGTCGGTTATCACTATGACTTTTGTTCTTTGTGTTTACCGATGGTGTGCACTCTGTCGGTGTTGTCTATCACTTAGTGAATACTTGACTTTTATGCATTGTTGAAAGCATAACTTTTGTTCCATTGATTCTCTGAAGTCTTTGGCATTATGTACATGACCATACAGATTAGATCAAGTTGACATCAATGACAATATAAAGCATTAACTAATTTAATGCCTTGCATTATCTTCAACTTAATATTATCAAACATTCAATCAATTACATGTCATCAATGATTATTAATGGAATGAACTCTCTATTGCCACAGAGGACATTGAAATAGATGTGATTCACATGTTTACGGCTCCATCAGCACCTAACAAACATTCTAACACTACTTCCAACAATAGTGATATTCCTCAAGCAGAGGAAGAGTTCCTTCCCCCAATCATTGATAGAGAGACCGGTGTTCTCATAAGTCTAGAAGAATCTCAGAGGTGACAAGCAAGAAGCCTCATTTTACGAAGAGATGATGATGAAATTTCTACTGATGATTCACTAGATTTTGGTCTGCATATAACTAACAATGACCCTTTTAATGATGATCTCACTCTTATTGATCTAAACATCAAAGAACTTAACTTAACAGGACACATCATGTTAGTTTATAGTCATGATGCTAATGCGATGTTGTCCTTCCCAAAGTTTGACTCCTTATATTTGATAAACCCAGACCTAATTTATTAGACTAGTACGGATCCTGCTCCTATCCTTGACTTTTCCAATGAATAAACCTTGGCTTTCTATCTCAATGCTTGTGAACCCTACCCTTCTTCCACCAATGCAAAGATCATTAACATGTCACAGGAGGATACCAAGTTTCTCAGTCAAAAATTGAAAAATAAAAAGAAAAAGGGAACTGATGGTGAAAACCAAGTTGTGGCAGTATCAGATCCTAAAATATTAAAAAAGAAGAAGCATCTACTGGTGAAAACCTCTCAGAGGCGCCAAAGGATGAGATTCTTGATATCCTCCCTGAACAATTTCAAGAAAGGTCTTCAGTTCTGATAGAACCAACACAACTAGTTAATTTAGGCACAACTAAAGTTCCTCAAATAGTTCACCTAGCACAATCTTTGTCAGAAGAGGAGAAGACACAGTTCGCCAAGTTCCAGAAAGAGAAGAAGATCAACTTTGCATGGTCTTATACAGATATGCCTCAACTAGATCCTAAATTAATAATGCTCCACTTATCTATAGCTCCTGAGATCAATCCCATGAAATAGAAACTTAGAAAGATGCATGCTCATGTTGCATTGCTAGTAAAGGTGGAGCTAGAGAAATTGTTGAAAGATGGATTTATTAGAGTCATTGCATACGCAGGATGGATCTCCAATGTGGTCCCAGTGTCTAAATCTGATAAATCTATCAGGACATGTATGGACTTTAGGGACTTAAACAAGCATGTCCTAAGGATGACTTATAGCTGCCTAATATTGACATGATCATAGACCTCACAATAGACTACCAAATGTATTCACTAATGGATGGTTTCTCAGGCTATAATCAGATAAAAATTGTCCCTAAGGATCAAGAGAAAACCACATTTACATGCACATGGGGCAGATTTTGTTGGAACGTCATGCCATTTGGGTTAAAGAATGTCGGTGCCACATATCAAAGAGAAATGACTGCTATATTCCATGATATGATGCATAAAAACATGGAAGATTATGTGGATGACACCTTAGCCAAATCCAAAGAAAGGAGTACTCATATTGCTGATTTATGAAAGATACTGGATCGAATGGAGCAATTTCAACTCAGGCTCAATCCAAAAAAGTGTGCCTTTGGGGTACAATCAGGAAAGCTCTTAGGGTTTATTTTCTGAGCAAAAGGAATTGAAGTGGACCCTGCAAAGGTCAAATCTATTCTAGAGATGACTCTGCCCTACAACATCAGTCAAATGAGGACATTACAAGGGATACTTCAATCAATTAAGAGGTTCATGTCACAACTTGATAATAGAGCTCAACCCTTTACCAAATTGCTACATAAAGGGGTCACCTTCAAATGGGATGAACACTGCGAAGCCAACTTCAGGGAATTAAAAGGGTACCTAGCTACTCCTCCTATTCTTATGGTGCCTATTCATGGAAAGCCATTACTCCTATATATTTCAGCTACAACTACATCACTAGGAGTATTGCTAGCATAAGATGAAACTAAGAAATAAAGAGCTATCTACTACATCAGTAGAACACTATTCTCCTATGAGCTCAATTACATCATTATTGAGAAAGCATGCTTAGCAGTCATCTTCACATCACAAAAATTGAGACACTACATGCTCTCACATACAGTAAGGCTCATTGATAAGATTGATCCTTTGAAGTACCTTTTAAGAAAAATAGCGTTAAGGGGACGTCTGGAAAAGTGGGTCCTCATTCTAAGTGAATTTGACATTGAGTATGTAGACTGAAGAGCTATTAAAGGACAACTTCTCAAAAATCAACTAGTTGATTCCCCAATTCAAGATGATAAGCCTTTAAGGATTGAATTCCCTGATGAGACAATTATGAATCTAAATGAGTATCCATGGAAAATGTATTTTGATGGTTCTTTCATGCAAAAAGGCTCTAAAGCAGGAGTTCTATTCATAACTCCTCAAGGCTAAAAGATACCCAAGTCTTACAAATTGATGTTTCTATGCACGAACAACATTTCTAAATATGAAGCACTAGTAAATGGTCTTAAGCTCGCCATGGAGTGGAAGATGTTAGAGTTACTTTGTCTTTATCACATTCCAGCAGATACCCAAAATAGAGAACAAAGCTACAGATGCTATGGCTACCTTGGCATCCATATTACAACTAGAGGAACATCAATTCCACTATGAATTCTTGGTGGAAGAACTATCCTATCCTGTCTTTGATACCCCTGAATACCAAGTAATCTATGCTTTGAACACCCCAAACCAATCTCGGTATGCTAATATTATTGCTTACCTAACTGACCAAACCATTCCCAATAATCTATCCAAAAATTAGAAAAGAGCCTTGATTAGGACAACATCACGTTATATCCTCATAACTAATAACTTATATTGATGAGGTCTTGATGGTACACTTCTTAGATGTTTAGAACTTGAAGAGTCAGATCACACGTTAAAAGAAGTCCACGAAGGTGTATGTGGATCACATTCAAACAACTTTTCACTAGCAAAGAAACTTCTCAGTGTAGGCTATTACTGGCCCACCATGGAAAAAGATGCTATTGAGTTTTCCAAAACATGTCATAAATGCCAGACACATGGAAATCTCATCCATGCTCCTGCCAGAGAAATTATACCTTTCATTACATATTGGCCATTTCAGCAATGGGCCTTTGACTTGGTTGGACAAATATATCCCAATTCTTCAAATGGACACAATTTCATCATTACGACCACTGAGTATTTCACAAAGTGGGTCAAGGTTGTGCCGCTAATCAAAGCCATTGGAAAATAGGTGGCTATGTTCATTTTGAACTACATTATCTATAGATATGGGATACCCTTTTCAATTGTAACAAACAATGGGGGCCAATTTAAAAGTCAAGACATTGATGACCTTTGCAAACAGTTCCACATCACTCAACATTTCTCCTCAATCTATTACCCTCAAGGTAACGGATAGGCTGAGGAATCTAATAATAATATTCTCAAAATCCTACACTGAATTATAATTAAGTCTGGTAGAGACTGGCATCTACAATTGAATCCGACACTCAAGGCCTACAGAACAAGCATCAAAACACCAACTGGAGCCACACCATTTTCCCTAGTCTATGGCACTGAAGTAGTACTACCTATTAAGGTTGAAATCTCATCTTTGTGGATATCTTTACAAGGTCTTGTTACTGATGAGCAATACTGCATTGATAGGGTGAATTCTTTAGATCTACTTGATGAGCGCAGATAACAGGCATTCAATCATCTGAAGGTGTACCAAGCACGCATGTCCAAGGGGTACAATAAAAATCTTAAACCATGTCAATTTCAAGTGGGGGATCTCTTCCTAAAGGAGAATCCTAAAAACTAGCCCAACAAAGAACTGAAAGGAAAATTTGAACCTAACTACCTGGGACCTTATGTTATCACTGCTACTTTTGGGACTGGATCTTATCAACTAGCTACACCTGAGGGAGATGTTCTTCCAAATCCTATCAATAATCTACATTTGAAGCAGTTCTACGCTTAATGTTTGGTTAGCAGAGCCTGTACAGTGAAATAGTTCTTAGAAAATCTTAAAAAAAGGTGGAAAAAGTCTTGAAGAAAGGTATCCTTGGTGAAAACCTGGCAAACAGGTGCCATGATACTACAAAAACATTCAAAAAATAAAAAATAGAAAAAAAATTTAAAAAGAGAAAAGTGCCTTGATGATAACCTGGTAAAACAGGCATCCTAGTAGAAACAAGAATAAAATGGCTAGACAAGTGGTGAAAAGCTAGCAATCAGGCATCACTTGTGTTTTGTGCTCCATCTATCAATGCATTACTGATACTAAGCCTTCATGATTATACTTGTGCTAAGTGTTGAGTTTGTTTCCTTACAAAAATCTTATCCTCACTTGGGATTTGTCTACATTTCTATCTTAGGATCAAGTCATTCTGCACTAAGGGTACCATTTCCAGTATGATAGGTCATGTCTGCTAGGTCGTCATAGAATGTTTTGTCTTGTGACACCATGATACTCAATTTTTTCACTAAAATGTCACTTTCACAAAACAAGGATGACACAAACATTGCA
The DNA here is from genome assembly GCA_018584345.1 of Thuja plicata. Lineage (NCBI taxonomy): Eukaryota > Viridiplantae > Streptophyta > Pinopsida > Cupressales > Cupressaceae > Thuja > Thuja plicata. The sequence continues at coordinate 542,673 of MU227833.1, read as the reverse complement.
CCAAATATGAACAATGTTCCCACGATCTACATTGGCTTGAAAATAGGAAACATACACAGACATGGAACACATATTTCTTGAATTCCAAACTATTGATTGTTGAATCTCTACTGTGCTTGAAACATGAATCAATAGTATTTCTAAAATACTACCTAAACACAATTTGATCTTGGTTTGATCATGACTCTTTTATGAACCCATGATGCTTTCACTGGGGGCATCTAAGCAGTTATGAATTTTATTTGATTGATTCACAATTGATAGTTGTTATGTCTTCTGAGTTACTCCATGACGTCTGCGGAAAGACAAAGAGTTGAAAGGATAGGGGGCATAATGTTTTCTTGGTTTTTTGCATATGGTGATTGTTCCAAATGATCCTATAAATTTCACCTAACTTGGATGTTTATGGTAAGAGCTACCAACATGAGTGGATAGCCACATATATCTTGATCTTTGTTATGTGTAAACTACAGTGAGGTTGGAACAATTTCCTTGTCAGTTTTATAAAAACCTCAGATTCTCGCGAAGGTATATGAAGCATAATGTACCCAAGACTATAAATTTTCAAGGTCATTATGGGATCAATATCTTTCCTTACACAGAATCTGATATATTAAAAGGAAGGTGACTATTTTTTTATCCTTGCTTCTATGCCTTGATGCCTAAGTCTATTTCCTATATTTCAATAAAACATAGTATTCATACTTTCATAATATTAGTGGGTATTAGTGATGGTTGTATTATCAGGTGGTATTCATTCCAAACAATGCCTAATGATGATAACAATGCTACAAAATTTGCAAATCAGTGACAAGTCCTAAGAGTCTGCATGTAGCTGCATTTAAATATCGCATGATGCATTTTGTGAAAGAAGTAAAAGCATAAGGAATTTGAGCTCAGAAATGATTTCTATTTTCTTCTTCTAAAATCAAAGTTAATTACATCCATTTACTATTGTTGATATTTATATCGTTGCACATTCATAACTTACATTTTGCATTCATAAAAGGAGACAGAAAGAAAATACAAAAACAAAGCATTTGTGCATTTCATTTCTACATCCTAAGTGCATCCATACATTTTAATTGCATAAGAAAAACTCAAAAACATACATTTTGCATATTCACATAGTATCATTTGAAATAAATTTATATCAGTGATAAGCCCAAAACACATAAAATGATGTCATCATCTAAATCTAACTCATCATATGACCAAGATATAATCACATGTGCAAATAAATCTATCAACACAGAGAGAACTCATGAATCATGTCAGAAAATGAAACAACCACATCAAATATATATCTCAAAACATGGTACAAATCAAATAGCACAAGAGTATTAAAGTACACAGATGAATTAGATATACATATATCAAAGTATCAATAGTACAAAAGAATGGCCTCACAGGGTTTCTGGATATACAAAATGATCTCACAAAATAGTACAAAAAGATATGTACCATCTCTGGCTTCCCCCTTCTCCCTGATCTGGTGAAGGCAGAGGAGGTGGTACAAATGCAGGTGGAGGAGGCATCGCTCCCTTAGACTATTGGGAAACCCGTGAAAATGAAAGTGTTCTTTGGCCCTCTAGAACTACAGCATGGTATAATGCAAAGTAATAAGTTGCTCTCTATCCCTGATGGTTGGCTATCCTGGCCTATGCATCTCTCTCTACTCTGAGCATATCACCCTGCCTGTCCCACTCAACCCTAAGGTTCTCTAACTATCTATCCCTATCTGCAAGCAATGCATCTGATATGGAAATCTAGGAATCATTTATAGTAAGCCTCCCCTCTAAAGTTGTGATTTGTGCCTTGAGCTTCTCTCGCTCCTGCTCACACTAGGATAGAGGATCTCCATCTTTACCGGAATCCTTTCCTGTGATCTATCAAGCTACCTTTGCTACTGTTGTCTCTACTATATCTATTTCTCCCCTATAAGTAATGGACCTGGATCTCTCCTAGGAGCAACAAATATAAATCGGGTGCGCCGACCCTCTCCACTACCACTGGCCACATCTGCATGGCCACCCACAGCACCACCACCCTTGTGATCTCCACCATCATCCCCCTCGTCTGGAGGAGGATGTCTCCCATCTCTCCCTCCATCTCTATCATCATCTCTCCCTCCATGTCTATTAGCACCCCTATCTCTCTGGGATCCTCCTCTCCCTCTAGCGAGATGATCATCAGGATCATAGTCTATCGGCTCCTCTATACGAGGAATGACCTCCTCAGGCACTGTGAATCGAGGAAATGGATGTTGAAGCATCTTTTCTATGTACCATCTGAGTAGCTTACATCTACAACATCAAGACAAAGATCCCAATCTACTCCAACCATGTCCTTGATCTCCTGGTGGGTGGTCTCATAAATCAGCTAGGCACCCTACAATGGTGCCTCATCACAAGTCCTGGCATATACAGTAATATCATGTATCCTGCCCTGTCGTTGATCATACTATCTCAAAACTCAAGTATGAATGAACCGCTCTACTATATATATGGTCCTCCTAATAAGGTACCTGCTCTAGAATAAAAATGGAACATGTCTGGCATTTGAGGTCCACTCCTCACAATCTAAGTATGGCCGCCAGACTACCTCTGCCATATCATCAAAAATCCATCACTAGTACTCTACCTTGCCCAGATGGGGCTTCTGAATAAGACCTACATACATATCTACATAAGCCTACTTAGGTGTATGTTGCCTATATACTATGGGTCGTGTCACTAGGATGTGCTCCCAAGCCCAGATCTGAAGAATCAAAATACCCACAGTCATGCTCCGAGGATAGATGTGGTACACAATATCATGAAGCTCATAGTACATATGGTCCAAGATACAGCTACCCCATGCAAATATCTATCTATGGATGACCATCTCCTCCAACATGTCTACCCATCCGAAAAGGAACTCATTTTTTCCTCTATCTAGCATTAGGATGCCACCAATTAAACCTTCTAAATACACAGATAATCGATCATAATGATTGCACATGTAGTCCCAAGAAAGGTATCTCTGATCAATGGTGTCATCCTGGAAATATCGATGAGCTACACCAATCGCCATGGTAGAAGTCACCTTAAAGCACACCTCATGGCCCATAATGGGAACATGAAGTATATGCCATACATCCTCGGGAGTAACTGTAACCTCCCCGGTCAGAAGATGGAAGGTGTTGTGCTCTGAGTGCCATCTCTCGACAAGAGCAGTTAACAGCCCCCAATTTACCCCTATGTCGGGAAAACCAATCAAGGATCGTAATCCATAATGGATCACTGTCTCCTACTCATCATCTGATAAAATTCTAGACAAGGCAAGCACATGACCTGGGTATGTACCCTGGAAAGTGACTACCTCAAAATACGCTCGTTTGGAAAATAAAAAGATAAATCTGTGTTCTATCTACAACAAAGATGCCGACTCGAGACCAGCTCAGTGATTCAGGGTCCACAACAGACAAAAAAATTGAAATGGATAAGTTTCTAAGTCTAAAAATAGGATGTGATCTTGGAAAGGCAAGGTGCAATCTCTTTTACTAGATGCGATCCTGGAAAAATAGGATGTGACAGAGAACACGTGGTGTGATCCCAAAAATCTTGAATGCGACCCTAAAAGTGGGGTACAACCTAAATAGATAGGTTACGACATATAATGAATTTTGAAATTAAAACAAAGCTAAAATAAGGTAACCAAATGTGATCCAGGAAATCTTGGATGTGACTTGGAAATTTGGGAAAGTAGGATGCGATCCCAAAAAAATGGGATACGACGCGGGTTGAGCAGGGTGCGATCTAGAATCCTGGATGCGACCCGCAATTGAATGGGATGTAAGAGCTGTAAAAATGCATAAAATTCAAATTTGCAAAATTCACAGGGTAGTTTTCCAAGTACTTACTGGAGATGGGTAGTCGGTCGGACGTTGATGATGACGGTTGAGCTTGAAATGATGCTTCCTAATGGGGACCACCATCTTCTCTATAGAGCTCTCAGATTTACTATGGATAAAAGTGAAAATGAATGGTAAAATGGTAATTTTTGAGATATATATTGGTCTTTTGAGCTATTTAGGAGTTCTGAACTCCTCCCAGGCAATTGGAACTCCATTTTTGTTCTCTTTTTAATCAATCGGGAACCAAATCGAAGGTGCCTAAGGTATTTTATGTAGTACAGTAACATTTTGATGACAGCTCCTGAAACTGCAGATTTGCTCCATTTGTTCCAAAAATCATCAAATTGCACATTTTATCATAAATCTTGGTCTGACATCATTTTATTAGTCCTACCACTCACATTTTCACGTAATTAACTTGGTTCTCATGTGTTTATTCTTAAACACACCTTCCTTTTTCACTTCTTCTATTTCATTCTTTCTCGTCCTACCCATCCCATGCAAATAATACCTTATTTCAACAGAGGGATTATATTTCTCTTTCAATTTTGTTCTTGAGGGGGCATGATCACACTATCATCAATCAAATTCTTGCTCGAAACAACATTAAAATGACTTCGTTATCAAACAACTAGGGGCATAATAGATCCCTTGACTAAGTCAGAACTATTGGATAGAAAGCTTTGGTTCTCCTAAGCTGGATATCTTGTGTTTCCTCATTTTAAAAGATTCTTATTAAGCTCCTAGAAACTTCTTACTGACTTTTGAATGAAAACCAAGTTTGAAATCAGTATTATCAATCTTTGGATGACAACCAAGTTCAGAGTTGGTATCTTTAAGATCTTTTATTGACCTTTGGATGAAAACCAAGTTCAAAGTCAATTCTATCAGTTTAGTTCGATCAAGTGCAAGACTGATCTCATCAGACATTTCGTTCGATCGTGAGCAAAATCCTCAATCTTTCTCAAGTCAAAATCAAAAAACTTTCTTTGAATCAATGTGCTTCTCGCACATCAATTCAAAAAGGGGAAAATGTAACCACCTGAATTTGGTCTGCTCTGACTATAGACCCTATTTTCCCTAAGTGTGATCATACCCCCAATTATGTTCAAACGACCCTATTACTGCTTGGCATAAAGTGATCAAATCACTAAATTAATTACTTTTAGCCAAAATCAAAATCAATCAAATAAATGGCTAAAATGATTAATTTACTAGGAATTAAATAAAGCCCTAAATCAATTGCTCACTTGCAAAAGGAACCCATTCCCCTAGCCTAATTAATTTAATTAAATTGGCTATAGTCCTATTAATTATTAAAAAGCAATTAAAAGTTTAAATAATTGATATTCCTATTTTTGAATGAATTAAATAAGTTTTAATCATTTCATTAATATTCCTCTAAACCCCAATCTAACCCACTTCAAACACTTTGACTCTGGGTTCAAACCTATCCCAACCCATTCACCCTTGCTAAATATAATTCTAATCCTAATTCTATCCTAACCCACCTCCTAATGTTGTCACATTCCATTAAGGAATGATTAAGGACTCAACCCACTTGAGAAAGTCAAAGAAACTCAAGATTCACTTCCTAAAGTCCATCTTCTCAAGCTTGACTTGTACCCCTACATATGCCTCTTAATTGCCCACATTTAATGTAGCATTTAATGCATTTGATGACATGTAACTGATTGAATGTTTGATAATGTTAAGTTGAAGATAATGCAAGGCATTAAATCAGTTAATGGTTTGTATTGTCATTGATGTCAACTTGATATCATCTATACGGTCATGTATATAATGCCAAAGACTTCAGAGAATCAATGGAACAAAGGTTATTCTTTTAGCAATGCATAAAAGTCAAGTATTCACTAAGTAATAGATAACACCGACGAAGTGCACACCATCGGTAAAGGAAAAGAATAAAAGTCACATTGATACTCGACGAGCAGAAGATAGTGTTGCCCGATGAAGAAAAATCCTAGGATGTCTGATGAGATGAAAACAGAGTTTTCTGGTGAGTAAAAATCCAATGATGTCTGATGGATGGAGATCCTAAAGCTAACTAGAGTCACACCGATGGAACTATCAGTTGTCACCAACAACTAACTGAAGAGTTGATCGATGGAATAGAGAGTTCAGAAAATGACAAAATATCTAGCTGGCAAGAGCTAAAAGATAGAATTAACTAGTTGTTTTCTTTGTTTTATTCTACTAGAGTTAAGTAATTTATTTAAAGAAGGTTTGTATAGTTGGCAAGAAGAGAACTATGAGATAAATCAGGAGTTATGCTTTAAATCAAATTGGCTGGATTGTTTTTCACGCCAAGAATCAAGAATCAAGAAACAATGAATATCCTATCTATATAAGAGACAAGCTTAACTCATTTTCATATCACATGAAAAGGGGATTAAGGGGAGTGAATAGAAAGAGGATGTTGAAGAAAAAAAGATGAAGAATTACTTCATATAGTCTTGATCAATCAAGCTGAAGGAGAGCTAAAGAATTTTGTAGACACCGACGAACAGTGAAGCACACCATCGCAGAGCACAAAGTGTGGAGCACAAAGAATTGAATTGATACATTGATCAAAGAGGTAATGTACTTAAATAGTTCTGAAAATTTGTAATTCAAAGTTGCATTAGAAACAGGTCATAGTGTTTTAGTTTAACCATTGAAGCATCAAGTCTCTTAATAGAGCAGGACTTAACAATCTTCTATATATTGAGGTACATCCAAAGGAGTGCCAAAAAGGTTGAGTCATGAAATTAGCATTGTATTTTCCCGATACCTATTGATAGTCTAGGAAGGAGGCTGATTCAAGGATGGTAGCAATAAATTCCCAATACTAAGTGACAACCTCTATGTATAAAATCCTCTACCAAGGTCGCACTTAACAGTTTGTTTGTAACCTTTAACAGGGTTGGCTCCTAAGAGGGCTCACTTCAGAAGAGTGAAAATTTGGGGTACCGATCCCAGTGGTTTTTCCCTTAACAGGTTTTCCACATTAAAATTTCATGTGGTATCTGTGTATGATTCATTTCTTTATTTTTTTTATCTAACATAGTTAACACTGAGTTGATCGGTATACTCTGGTTATTTACTGAGTTTCGATAAATAGGTGTACTACTTATCAGTAATCAAGGAGAATAAGGACAGACAAGGAAAACTGAAAGATAGTTAATCATTATAAGTATTTCATGGCATGCATCTTGTAGGGACTTAATAATCTAACATTTATTTGATTGGTGGTTAATATTTGAAGGATAAATTTTTGAGGCCACTGATTCACCCCCCCCTCTTAGTTATTACTAACAATTGGTATCAAAGCTTGTGTGCTTAGAAAGGAAGGTTTCAAGACCTAAGTCAAGATCACAAGATGAATGGACGAGATGTGCCCAAGTTGAACAAAGACAACTTTGCTTCATGGAAAAGTAGGATAAGACTCCACTTATCAGGTATTGGTAATGATGTTACTCAATTCCTAGATACTGAATATGTGTTTCCTAGAGGATTATTGGTAGTATATCAATTGAGAGAGAAGCATGAACACAACTGCATGGTTATAGAGCTTTCCTCCTCACTCTCTGATGCTAAATTTGAAGATGTCAAGGATTGAAAAACTACAAAGAAGATGTGGGAAAAACTGAAGCTTGTACATGGAGGTGATACAAATGATCTGAGAGCCAAGGCAGAAAGCCTTAGAGGAAAATTTGACGATCTCAAAATGAAAGAAGGAGAAAAAATTACATAGTACAACATGAGAATAAAATAAGTAGTCAATGTTATATGAGGATTTGGAGGTACACTTGAAGAGGAGACAATGGTAAGTAAAATCTTAAGAACCTTACTGCCTGTATATGCTATGAGAGTTTCTTCCATTCAAGAAATGAGAGCAGTAGCAAACAATACAATTACTCTTGATAGTTTAATTGGTAGACTGATTTCATTTGAAATGAATAACTTTGATAATAGTGTCTTACCAAACTTAGAGTCTACATTTATGTCTTCTATGAGAATAAGCAAATCAAGTCATAGACACACATCTAGAAGAGATAGTGAGAGTGAAACTAAAAGTGAAGAAGAAGATCTAGATGAAATAGAAGCACTTATGGCTAGAAGAATGCAGAGAGGCAACGGTAAATACAAAGACAAGTTACCACTTGTATGCTTTAATTGTAAAAAGATTGGACACTTTGCTGCAAGATGTCCTAACAAAAGAAAAGATGATAGAAGTAATGACAGATCTTTTGAGAAGAAATTCGATAGAGGTGATAACAAAGATTAAAAACATTACTGACAATTAGAAAGAAGAGATACCCGAGACTACAAGGATAAAGGAAAGAAGGCTAGTTACCTAGCTGCTTGCAAAGATGAAGATACTGACACTGAACCTGATGAAGACATTGAGATGGTATTTGTAGCTATGAAGGATGATTCAGATGAAGATGAAAGGTATATAGAAACTACACTCATATCTAAGGTTAGCAAGAATGACATCTGGATTATAGATAGTGGCTGCACTCACCACATGACCGGTGATAAAGAAAAGTTTAACACTTTTGAGTATTATAATGGTGGAACAGTAAGAATGGGTAATGATACACCTTGTCCAGTTGAAGGTAAAGGAACTATAATGTTGAATAACCTGATTAAATGTGAAAATGCTTATTGGGTAAAAGGATTGAATTATAATTTGTTCATTGTTTCTCAACTGAATAATTCAGGTCACAGAGTAGCATTTGAGAATAAGAAGGCAAAGATCTTCAATGAATGAGGAAACCTGATTGGTATCGGTGAACAGACTAAAGGTAACTTATTCTATCTTAATGATACTAACACCACTTGATTAATGACTAGAAATGAAGACATGTGGTTGTGGCACAAAATATTGTGTCATGTGAATTTTGACAACATGATGAAAATAAGCAGAAGGAGAAATGTAAGAGGCTTACCAACAATGACAAAGCCAGACAACATCATGTGCAAGAATTATCAAAAAGGTAAAATGACTAAGTCTAGTTTCAAAAGTAAAACCCATACATCTGATGACATTCTAGAATTAGTCCATACTGATTTATGTGGACCAATCAGGGAAAAGAGTTATTATGGAGATAGATATTTTATTCTCTTTGTTGATGATTACTCTAGAATGATGACAGTCATGTTTCTTAAAGATAAATCTAAAGCATTCAAGATGTTCAAACGGTATAAGTCTGGTAGAAAAACAAAGTGGTAAGGACTTGAAATGCTTGAGGTCAGATAGAGGAGGAAAATTTATATCAGATAAATTCACTAATTTCTGTAATGAGCATGGTATAAAAAGACAGGTTCTGCACCAAGAACACCACAGCAAAATAGGATTGCTGAGAGAAGGAACAGATCAATAGTTGATTGTGCTAGAACATTAATGATAGAGAAAGGCATCACCCAAATCTTTTGGAGGGAAGTTGTCAGTACTATTGTCTACACACTTAACAGAGTATAATTGAAGAAAGACACAAAGAAGACACCTTATGAGCTATGGTATGGTAAAACACCCAATGTAATATACTTCAAAATATTTGGTAGTCAATGTTATGTATTAAAGGATGATAGAAATGGAAGGATTGATGCCAAAAGTGATGAAGGTATTTTTCTAGGGTATTCCACCAAGAGAAAATCTTATAAATGTCTCATCAAGGCTTCTAAAAAAATTGTTGAAAGTGAAAATGTAAAGATAGATGAATTTGCAGAAAAGAATGAGTTGGAAAGCACAAAAGAACCAGAGGCCTACAACAAGTTTGTATACTATGAAGGACTCAACACTCTACCCGAGCAACAGTGCTTAATTCCAGAACAACTAAATGTTGCAACCGATGATCAAACTACTGTTACCAATGGTCATGATAATAATTAAAATAATGTGCAAGGTGATGAACAATAGAATGAAGATCAAAACAATGATTAAGCTGATACACAAAGAGTTGTACCTATACTTGCAAGATATGTAAGAAGGAACCATCTAAAGATCTAGATCATAGGAGATAAGAAAGATGGTACAAGAACAAGAAGTAAGTCTTTAACCTAAAATTGTTTGAACTAAAATCTATCAATGTTGCACTAGATAATGAGGAATGGATAAGTGCTATGAATGATGAGATTGAACAGATTGAGAAGAATAATACATGGTCACTTGTGCCAAGACCAGATGACAAGAATTTAATTGGTACAAAATGGATATTTAGGAATAAGTTGAACAAGAATGGAGAAGTCACAAGGAACAAAGCAAGAATAGTATACAAGGGGTATGCACAAGAAGAAGGTATAGACTATGGAGAGACCTTTGCAGTAGTTGCTAGGATAGAAGGAGTAAGAATACTACTTTCTTATGTTGCATTCAAAGGATTCAAATTATATCAAATGGATGTCAAGTCAGCATTCCTAAATGAAATACTTGAAGAAGAGGTATATATTGAGAAACCAGAAGGGTTTGTCGATCTAGACAAGAGAAACATGGTATGTAGACTTCACAAAGCCTTGTATGGATTGAAACAAGCTCCTAGAGCCTGGTATGAACAACTTCATTCCTATCTTATAAGTATTGGATTTGTAAGGGAAAGTGAAAATAATAATATTTATTTGAAGGAAGATACTGATGCTAACACTTTAATTGCTGAAATATTTGTTGATGACATCATATTTGGAGGCAATGATATGCTATGCAAATCATTTGCTAATGAGATGAGCAAAGAGTTTTAGATGTCTATGTTTGGAGAGATCAAGTTCTTTCTTGGTCTATAGATCATTCAACAAAGTGAAGGTATTTTCATTACATAGTCCAAATACATCAAAGAGGTCCTGAAAATATTCAAGATGGAAGATTCCAAACTAGTTGGAACATCAATGGCTACTAGATGTAAGTTAAAAAAGGAGGACAAGACAATAGAGGTAAATCATACTTTGTACAAATCAATGATTGGAAAACTCATGTATGTTGTACACACTAGACAAGATATTGCACATGCAGCAGGAATTGTTGCTAGATTTTCTGCTAATCCCAGGGAATCACACATGACTACTGTGAAAATAATTGTAAGATATCTGAAGAACACTGAGGAATTTGGCTTATGGTATAGAAGAGAAGGCAAATTTGAACTTAAGGTGTTTACCGATGTTGATTGGGCTGGAAATCTTGATGACTAGAAGAGCACAACTGGAGGAAAATTCTTTATGGGTGACAGAATTGTTACATGGATTAGCAAGAAGAACAGATGCATCTCTCAGTCTACTGTAGAAGTAGAGTATGTTGTTGCTGCTGACAACTACTCAAATATTGCATGGATCAAATAGTTTTTAGAAGGAATGCATATGAAGATCTCAAAACTAGTAATTATCTATTCTCATAACACCAGTGCAATAAACATTTCCAAGAATCCACTCATGCATGCCAAGACTAAACACATTGCCATCAAGTATCATTATTTGAGAGAACAAGTTCAAGAAAAGGAGATGATACTTGAGCATGTGCAATCAAAAGAACAATTAGCTGATATCTTCACCAAGCCACTGTGCAAGGATACATTTGAGTACTTGAGAAAGAGACTAGGGGTCAAAACCTTGTCTACCAGTCAGTAATATGACTAAAGGCTGCATCAACGTACATATTATCAGAATATCATTCATGTTGATGCAAGAAAAGAGATGAACTTCAAAGATACATCTATATATAGACAGGTATATATCAGAACCGAGCACCAGATCATATTGTTGTATTGCTGATGGATAAGGGAAATTCAAGGAATATATTATGGATGGAGAGAAAAGCTTGTTTGACATGAATGTCAGATATCTGTGAGATATTTTTTTGGCATTGTTGTCAAAGGGAGAGAGATTATCCATGTTATCACATTCTTCTAAAAAAGGGAGGAATATTATCCATTATTAGATTACTCCAATAGGGAGAGATTATATCCAAAAGGAGAGAAAGTTGTATAAATGATTACAAAAAGTGAGAGTTGCTGAAAAGAGAAAAAGACATCACAAAAGAGAGAACAGTTAAAGGAGATAAATTGACACAAGAAGAGGACTCAACACATCAGAAGACAAAGAGTTGCAAGAATCAAGTCTAAGCTAAAATAGAGCTTACCGGAGATCAGACATTTATCGGTTATTAAACAAAATATTGGTAGTTTGATAAATCTCAACTACTGTATTTCATATTGTATTAGAAATAGTATAGTATGATAATATAGTATGCTGCCATCAATGCCAAAGGGAGAGATTGATGAAATGTAGCTGATTGAATTTTTGATAATTTTAAGTTGAAGATAATGCAAGGCATTAAATCAGTTAATGGTTTGTATTGTCATTGATGTCAACTTGATATCATCTATAGGGTCATGTACATAATGCCAAATACTTTAGAGAATCAATGGAACAAACGTTATGCTTTCAGCAATGCATAAAAGTCAAGTATTCACTAAGTAAAAGATAACACTGATGGAGTGCACACCATCGGTAAAGGCAAAGAAGAAAATTCACAGTGATACCCGACGAGCAGAAGATAGTGTTTCCTGATGAAGCAAAATCACAGGATGCCCGATGAGCTAAAAATAGAGTTGTCCGACAAGTAAAAATCCAATGATGCCCGATGGATGGAGATCCCGAAGCTAACTAGAGTCACATCGATGGAACTGTCAGTTATTACCAACAACAAACTGAAGAGTTGACCGACAGGACAGAGAGTTTAGAAAATGACAAAATATCTAGCTGGCAAGAGCTAAAGATAGACTTAATTGGTTGTTTTATTTGTTTTATTCAACTAGAGTTAAGTAATTGATTTAAAAAAGATTTGTACAATTTCAAGAAGATAACTATGAGATAAATCAAGAGTTATGCTTTAAATCAAATTGGCTGGATTGTTTTTCACGCCAAGAATCAAGAAATAGTGAATATCATGTCTATATAAGAGACAAGCTTAATTTATTTTCGTATCACATGAAAAGGGGATTAAGGGGAGTGAATAGAAAGAAGATACTGAAGAGAAACTAATGAAGAATTACTTCATACAGTCCTAATCAATCAAGCTAAAGGAGAGCTAAAGAATTCTACAGACATCGATGAACAGTGAAGCACAACATCGTAGAGAAGAAAGTGTGGAGCATGAAGAATTGAATTGATACATTTATTAGAGAGTTAATGTACTTAAATAGATCTAAAAATATGCAACTCAAAGTTGCATTAGAAACAAGTCATAGTGTTTCAATTTAACCATTGAAGCATCAAGTCTCTTAACAGAGTAGGACTTAACAGTCTTCTATATATTGAGGTACATCCCAAGGAGTGCCAAAAAGGTTGATGCATGAAAGTAGCATTGGATTTTCCCGATACCTATTGACAGGCTAAGAAGGAGGCTGATTCAAGGATGGTAGCAATAGATGCCTAATACTAAGTGACAACCTCTATGTATAAAATCCTCTAACAAGGTCACACTTAATAGTGTGTTTGTAACTTTTAATAGGGTTTACTCCTAACAGGTGATGGGGAGGTCACCTTACTCTCTGAGATTCCTACTCTCTTCTAGGAATCTCACCAGGAATCCTATTCAACCAAGGACTCTCTAGGCTCACCCTTGAGCCTCTTAGGGCTACTCTCAGACCCTAACCAGAAGGACTATCCTATTCCCTCTTGCCTAGGTTCCCTACCCACCGAAATGTTTCACTCCTCATCTCATCTTAC
>MU227833.1:477547-522874 GCA_018584345.1 Thuja plicata | reverse complement strand
TCCCTCTTGCCTAGGTTCCCTACCCACCGAAATGTTTCACTCCTCATCTCATCTTACTCTCCATGACTGAATCAGATCAGTCATGCATCTTTCTCACTCTATCTCCTTTCCCTACAAGTTCCCTAGCTGGACCATCTAGCTCGCCTAGGACTTGTTTCCAACTCTGACTAGTCTCTCCTCAATTCCAAACACAAACACAAAACAAGAATAAAAATACATGATGGGTACCTTTTGACATTCACATTCCATGCGCCTGATCATGAGAGTCAAAAGGTATCCATTAAACTGAAATGAACTCAGAATACTACTCTACTGAAGTTTGTACACAACAGAAAATATACAGAACACACAGAACACTCTTCTTTATTGAAAACTGCAAATTACAATGTAATCTCAAATCTACTGTGCTAGCCTATTCAATTTCTAAGTTCTTCAACAACCCCTCAAAGGTTCCTTTCTCTCTCTTTTTATCCTCGGCCTCTTCTTGGTCTGTAACCATTTTTAGGTTTCCTATCTGCCTGAGGAATCTCAACTGCCTCAGCTCTTCGTCTTCCTTCTGTAACTGTCATCACCATCTTTCTCTGCATGGTCGACGACGTGGACGACACTCTCCTCTGTGGCATTCTTTTGGCATTTTCTGACTTTTCAACTCTTTCTCCTTCTGACACGTCAGCATGTTTTATCATTTGACTATTTATGTTGTTTATCGCATAGTCGCGAATGAAAATCACCCTGCATGTCTTGGTCTGCGACTGAGCGATTACCTGCTCGTCGCGCTCTCGCTATGCATTTACCTAACTTGACTTTTACCTCACGACTGAGCGATGACTCTTTATCGTGCACCCGCAATGCATTGTCCCAAGCTATGTTTTATGTTGCGACTGAGCGATGAGCTCAAGTCGCATACCCGCACTATCTTTCCACGAGCTATTATTTACTCTGCGAGTCTGCGACGCACATTAGTCGCGCACTCACTGCACTTCAATCCGAGCTGCTACTTTCTTAGCGAGTCTGTGATGCACGTCAGTCGCGCACTCGCAACTCATTTTGACGAGCTGGCCATATCTCGGCGACTGAGCGATGAGCTCAAGTCGCGCACTCGCCGTGTTGTAACTCGAGCTGTTAATTCCTTTACGACTGAGCGATGAGCTCACTGTCGCGCTGTCACGATGTTTTCATCCGAGCTAACTTTTGCTTTGCGACTAGCTGATACACCGTAGTCGCGCACTCACCGTTCTTTTCACTTAATTGTCAAGTCACCTGCGACCTTGCGATGCACAAGGTGTCGCTCACTCACACATCCTACTTAGTTGTTTGTTGCTCGATGACTGAGCGATTAAGCGCTCGTCGCGTTGTCGCACCCGATTTTCACTGACTGTGAATTGACTCGCGACTATGCGATGAGCTCCTCGTCGGATTGTCGCGCACTGTCTTTTCTGCTAGCCGTCTGTGACTGAGCGACTAGTTCCTCGTCGCGCACTCGCTCACTAATAAACTTAACTCATGACTAGCTTGCGAGTGTGCGATGCATGATTTTTCTGCTCTCCACTGGCTCTGCGACTTTGCGACTGAGTGAAGAACTGTTCAGGCTTAATGACAAGGACCAAAAACTAACTGTGATCTGCTCCTTTTGATCACTCAACAAGAATTGCTAGGGTTTGGAGCTAAACCCTAGGGTGCTCTGCACCAACAGGGCTCACTTCAAAAGAGTGAAAATTTGGGGTACCGGTCCCAGTGATTTTTCCCTTAACAGGGTTTCCACATTAAAAATTCATGTTTTATATGTGTATTATTCATTTCTTTATTGTTTTTTATCTAACATAGTTAACACTAGGTTGATCAGTATACTCTGCTTATTTACTGAGTTTCGGTAAATAGTTATATTGCTTATCGGTAATCAAGGAGAATAAGGATAGATAAGGAAAACCAACAAACACTTAATCATTATAATTATTTCATGGCATGCATCTTGTAGGGACTTAATAATTTGAGGTTTATTTGATTGGTGGTTAATGTTTGAAGGATAACTTTTTGAGGCCACTGATTCACCCCCCCCCCTCTCAATTATTACTAATAGCATTTGCCTCCACCATGCCTCATTAATGACCAAGGCATTAATGCCTCTTACATTTCATTAATGAGCTTTTCAACTCAATTAATGTACCTTGTCCCCCCTCTCTCTCCTCATTCTTCTATAAATAGAAGGGGTTTTTGAGCACAAATAAGCCTAATTTTTAGATTGAAAATACATTGTTATGCTGTTAAGATTTAGATAGTTTCATTTTTACTTCATAGTTTCATTATCATGCATGGTTATAATGTTCATTTTTAGAGATAATATACATGCTTAATGGTTAAATAGTTTGTTTTAACTCAAATCTTTCATCCTAAGTCATATATGTCATTGATAGTAGTATAATCTGAGGGCTTTATGTTGCTTATCATACTCTTCTTAGTTAGAAAGAAATAGGTCAATTTTAGTGCTTTCTATGCTCTTCTAACCATATTTTCCACTAATGCAATGACCTATTGAAGTGTTGTGTCGCAAGTAACAGGTGCAATAGCACACACACACACAGAAACATTGATTAGAAAGGTATTATGAGCTTACAATAGATCTGAACATCTACAAGTCTTAGTTGTATTTATGAATAGATCATATACTATTTTAGTTTAACCATTGGATCAGAAATTCTCCTAACCGATCAGGATTTAATTATCCTTTATATATTGAGATACATCCCAAGGAGTATCAAAATTTTTATCATGAAGATAGCATAGTGAATGCTAGATATCAAGTGATAAACTGTTAGTGATAAATCCTCCAACAAGGTCACACTTAACAGTGTGTTTGTAACCTTCAATAAGGTTGGCTCTTCACCGAGATCACTTCAAAAGAGTAAAAATTTTGGGTTACCTGTCCCAAGTGGTTTTTCCCTTAATAGGGTTTCCATGTTAAAAATCCATGTGTCAAATATGCTTCTGATTCATTGCTTTGATGTTTTACTTTACACATTATTAAAATAGGATTGATCGGTAAACACTAAGTTATTTACTATATTTTCATAAAGGCTAGACTGTTATTTGGTAAAGCTTAAGAATAAGGTTTAACAGTGGATTCTGAGCAATAGTTATTTGATAAGATAATTTAAGGGCATACATCTTGTAGGACTGAAGATAACTAGAGGCTTATAATTGTGGTACAAAGTTTTGGGTTGACTTATTGAATTAATTTTTAAGGCCACTGATTCACCCCCCCCTCTTAGTTATTCTAAAAATTGGTATCAGAGCTTGTGTGCTTAGAAGGAAGGTTTCAAGACCTAAGAAAAATATCACAAGATGAGAAAATGGGATGTGCCTAAGTTTAAAAAGGACAACTTTGCACCATGGCAAAGAAGGATAAGACTCCACCTATCAGGTATTGGAAATGATGTTACTCAATACTTGGATACTGAATATGTGTTTCCTATAGGACCTCACACACTTGATCAATTAAGAGAAAAGCATGAGCAAATATTTATGATGATAGAACTTGCTTCCTCACTCTCTGATGTTGAATTGGAAGATGTCAAAACATGCACCTCTACAAATCAAATGTAGGAAAAATTGAAGTGAGTACATGGATGAGATGCTAATGTGCTAAGGGCTAAGGCAGAAAGCCTAAGAGGTAATTTTGATGACCTAAGAATGAAAGAAAGAGAAAACATCGCTCAGTATATCTGCAGAATCAAAGAGGTAGTCAATGCTATCTGAGGAGTTGGAGGTGTGCTTGAAGAAGAAACAGTGGTAAGTAAAATCCTAAGAGCCTTACTACATGTTTATGCTATTGGAGTATCTACTATACAATAAATGAGAGTAGTAGCAAATAAAAATGTCACTCTAGATAGTTTGGTTGGTAGACTTATTTCATTTGTGATGAATAACTTTGAAAATAGTGTCTTACCATCTATTGAGTCTGCATTCAAATCTTCTTTGAAAATAAGAAATTCAAGTCATAAAAACACTATGATAAATGATAGTGAAAGTGATAGTGATGACCAAGAACTTGATGAGATTGAAGCACTAATGGCTCGCATATTGCAGAGAGGCAAAGGTAGATACAAAGGTAAATTACCACTTGTATGTTTTAATTGTAAAGAAATTGGACACTTTGTTGCTAGATGTCCTAACCAAAGAAAAGAAGACAAAAGAAGTGACAAATAATATGAAAAGAAGTGATGATAGAGATTACCGAAGAAACCAAAAATCTAATAGAAGAGATACCCGAGACTACAAGGAAAAATGGAAGAAATCTTGTTACATGGCTAAAAACAAAGATGCGAATACTGACACCGAATCTGATGAAAACATTGAGGTGGTATTTGTTTCTATGAAGGATGATTCAGATGAATAGGAAAGGTATGTTGAGACTGCACTCATATCTAAGGTTAGTAAAAATGATGTTTGGATTATTGATAGTGGTTGTACTCACCACATGACTGGTGATAAGGAAAAGTTTGAAACTTTTGAGTATTATAATGGTGGATCAGTAAGAATGGGTAATGACTCACCCTGTTTGGTTGAAGGTAAAGGAACCATAATGTTAAACAATCTGATTAGATGTGAAAATGTATACTGGGTAAAAGGACTTAATTATAATCTATTGAGTGTTTCAAAGCTGAATAACGCAGGTCACCAAGTTGCATTTGAGAACAAAATGCAAAGATCTTCAATGAATTAGGAAGGTTGATCATAACTGGTGAACAGACAAAAGGTAACCTATTATATCTTGATGATATTAACACAACTTGTTTAATGGCTAGAAATGAAGACATGTGGTTGTGGCATAAAAGGTTATGTTATGTGAATTTTGACAACATGATTAAGATAAGAAATAAAAGGAAAGTACGAGGCTTATCGAGCATGTCAAAGAACGATCATGTCATCTATAAGAATTGTCAAAAAGGTGAAATGACAAAGTCTAGTTTCAAGAGAAAAACCTACACATATAATGCCATTATAGAATTAGTCCATACTGACATATGTGGACTATTTCCCCATTTTTGTTCTGCATATCTTTAGAGAAAAATGGATGTTTAGTGTGTAGTAATTGTCTTGAAAACATTGTGCAAGTCATGATTCTAAGTCTAGTTTTTCCCTTTAGGCTAGGGAAACCTTTATAATATTTTCCCAAGTTACCTTCTCCTTTGTAAGCTGGGGGTTTTTATCCAAGATCATGTCATATTGGGTAGGTTAAGCTCCCAAATTTGATAAAGGTCATGATTCACAGGTTTCTAACATTGATCTTATGTGATTTTGGAATCTTTAGCTTTGATATTTCATTTTATCTCATTGGCAAAAAATTTGTTCCGAGCTTCTCCCTGGCGGATAATCACCTACAGAGTACCTTTTTTGTAGTCAACAATTTTTAAATTCTCAGCGATCAATGGAAGTTGAAGATAGATAATTGAGGCTAAAAAGACTATTGCATTCAAAATGAATCCCTACGAACTAGAAGAATGATCAAATGATAAGGAATCAAAGACTGAAGCTTATCGGAGGAAAAGTGGAAAGCAGCTTCTCTACTACAATAGGGGGGTTTTGACCTGTAAGATGCATTTTCTGCCAGATTTTTATACGAAAGGTTTATGAAGAAAAATCAACCTGTGAAGGGACTTGAGGCATAAAGAAAGAAAATAAAATTGTCACACATTATTTTAGCATTGTAGCAGGCTCAAATTCCTCCTTGGTGGATTTCTGAGTAGGGAGTGCTCCAAAAACATTGCTCCGCCCAAAGAGGAAGCGGAAAAGTAATTATCTGCTGTCTCCAAAAAGTTACCATTACATTTATCTAAGGTAAAAAGATGTTTCTTAATGGCCCATAGAGGTAAATTAATTAATTCAAATAAATTCATTTTTCTTCATAAAGGACTTTTTCATAAATTCTTAAGTCTTTTCATTCGTGTAGCGCGGGAAGTCAGTCGTTAACGGTAAGAAGATAGAAGTTATAAAATAAGTGAAGGGTTGCAAATAGGAACTACCATTTGTTTGATGAATTTTCTGAATTGAAACCCCTAGAAATAATTGTTTTTTGCTTTCATACTCCTGAGATAGATTCCTATTTCCTGATTCAAATCAATCGAAGCATGGCTACCAGATTCAGGGGATTCGATGGGATGAACAGTATCACTTCTGATTGGTAAAAAATCATGGACACCTCCCTGAGATTCTTTGATATCCAGAGCTTTCATAGCAGGCTGAATGCTAAAAGGATACATCCCATTACAGAGAAACTGAATGAGAGTGGATTAGTCAAAGCTTCTAGTTTCCCTATTGCAGTTCAAGCTCTAGAGCTTGTTTGAGAATGAATAGCTCTCTATAATCCAGACACCAAGAAAATTATTTTGCCTGATAACATGGTGCCACTTTCTATTGATAGAGACTCTATCTAGAACTCCCTTCATATTCTAGAGCAAGTTGAATACTCAGAGAGGAGAGCCAAGGGAAAGTTTCCCAAAACATTATATGGCATGAATGTAAAGTCACAAATCGTAGAAATCTTAGTATTTCTTCACAGAATTAGAGGTGAGAGTGATGCACTTAATTTCATTGAGCACCATTTCTTCCTAGTTCAGGTGATTTTCTCTCAGAATAATTTCATTGATTGGGCTCACATGGTAAGTGAAAATATTTCAAATGCCCTAAATAGAGCTAAACATCATAATGAGTTCTATATGTCCTTGATTTTTTTATACATCTTAGCTACAATTAAACTTTGGCCAGGACTTCCTAGACTAGAAGAATTACTGGAGGATGTTAAGAGTTATGAATTCTTCCCATGTTTGCAATTACATAATAGTTATACTTAGTATCTCAAAGTTAACGATGCATTCACAATGAGACTGTGCAGGGAGTTACAAGGTTTCCCAGAAAGAAGATTTTCTTTGGAAGCCATGGCATTTATCAGCCAATTTGGAGCTTATTTTATCCAATTTATGAATTTCTCATACATTCATCTTGCAAGTTTTGATAATTTTCCTTTAAAGATTCCTAGGTACCCCGATGACATGATAGTGTTGGTTGAGGTGATGAGGCAAGAGGTCCAATTGAATCTGATTTGTGTGGGTGCCAGGAAGAAGGGATATGATTTCTTGATGACTATTGGAGCCTACAGTTGTGCATCTTAGTCTGATGCAAAGACTGTTTTGAAAGCATTCTCAAAGAAGTTTCAACTTGAAACATATGATGTTCTGAGGCTGCAATATGATCCTGTGAACTATGCCTGAGATTACTTGCAAATGGGTCGCACTATTCATCACATCAATGACATAGAAGACCATTGGGCCAACTGCAAGGATGATCTAGAAAGCAGAGATCAATTCTATGCAAGATTAACTATTGAACAAATCAAAAGGTTCAAAGTCAATATTGCAGTTGAAGGCATAGAAGATGATGGCTAGCATATGTATGATGATACTGTTGGAATAGTCCCAAGGGATAACTGAGAGGGGGGGCTGAATTAGTTATCAGCTTGTTTAATTCCTTTCTCCAATTAATTACATAATAACATTAAGCATTAACACATTTAGATAACACAAGATAGAACACAACAATTTTGGTTACGGGGAAACCAAATAATTAAAAACCCCAGTGGGAAATAGCACCCACAAAGAATAGTACTTGAGTATAATAATATTTGTTAGAAGATCTTACAACCCTGTTAGGAGTTGATCTTTACAATGCAATAAGTACAATGACCTGGTTAAGGGTCAGACCCTGTTAGGAGTCTTTTACAAATATCCTTGTTAGGGGTGAGGACTCACTGTCTAAAAATCTCACTGCTAAAATGATGAAGGTTGTAAGCTTCAGTAAAATAGATATGCACTATATCTAATAAATGAACTTTTTGAGTAGACCTGCTATCTTAATCAGTTCCAATGAATTGTAATCTTCTTTTACTTATTCACATAGATCTTCAACGTTTACTGTCTAACTTTATATTCTTTGTCTTATCTTTTTTCACTTCATTTTTCACATTTAGCAATCACAATTGAACTGCTATTTATATCTTCCCAAGGATAAGGTTATGACAGCTTTATGAAACACTTCATCAACTTCCTTTTTTGCTTAATTAAGCACGCAATCAAAATTAGGACCGCACAACTCAAGATGAGTGGGGGCGTCGCTTCACATAGTCGTCTCTACCAAATTGACTCAATCATCACTCTTCAGTTAGAACACATTTAGCACCTTTGGATAGTTATCATTAACTCATAACTAAACATGAGTACAAACACGCATATCTTGAAGATAGGTGTAACTCAAGAAACAATGTAAATACATCAGCTCTTAACAAATAATCTCCAAAAATTGTAACTGCCTAAATAGATTAACATAACTCCACTAAAATTGCATCTCTAAATCTACGTGAATGCACATATCAACCAAAACATGTCTACACCATTGAAATAAACACGCAAGACTCCAAAACAACTGAACTGGTAATTGCATATAGAACACCATTGTATATTATATGTTGTCATCAATGACAAACATACAATCAATAATTTGCACAGAAGCAAATCTCCAACAATCTCCCCCTTTGACATTGATGGCAACATATGATTAAAAATACCATCAATCCAAAATTGATTCCTTTCTTTTTACAATCTTCTCAATATCCTCATCAAGGGTTCCTCTTCACGGCTGCAGCTCCTCTGACTATGTTTTTATATGCTCCCCCTTATTATATACTCCCCCTTTGACATCACAAATAAGCACAGGTACTACTCTAAAAGTAGAGTAGTCAACCATCCGTCGGTCACCAAGGACTGATGTTCTTTGCTACAAATTTTAATCAGACTCAGGAAAGGGAATTACTCCTAAATTCTCCCTGAGATACTCAAATGTATCTTTTGATAAAGGCTTTGTAAAAATATCTGCTAACTATTCTTTAGTGCTCACATAATCCAACTTTACTTCTCTGTCTGCAAATTTTTCTCTTACAAAGTGATATTTGATCTCAATGTGTTTTGTCTTTGCATGCATCATAGGGTTCTTTGACATATTGATAGTGCTAGTGTTATCATAGTAAATAATAATAGGATAATCAATCTGAATACCAAAGTCTTTAATCATTAGTTTGATCCAAACTATTGTTGAACAATTTGGTGTTGTTGTAACATACTTAGCTTATGTTGTCGACTGAGAGATACAGTTCTACTTCTTGCTTGTCCAAGTAATCAACCTATCTCCAAGAAATACTACTCCTCCTGAGGTATTTGTATCTGTATATACATGAATTTGTATATTCTTTGAGTTAGAATACCATAAACCATAGTCTATAGTCCCCTTTAAGTATCTGAATATTCTTTTTATTGCCATTAGGTGATTTTGTTTAGGTTTAGCTGCAAATCTTCCAACAATGCCAACTACATTGGAAATATCTGGTCTAGATTGAGTAAGATATATGAGTTTTCCAATCATAGACTTGTATAGTTTCTTGTCAACTGCTATGGAATCATCATCTTTAGAAAACTTGCTTCCTGTTATAAAGGGGGTGCTTACTGGTTTGTAGTCTTCCATTTTGAAATTTTTCAATATCTCCTTCACATACTTAGATTGATTTATGAATATGCCTTTGTCTGTTTGTTTTACATTCAATCCCAAAAAATATTTGATAGGTCCAATCATTCTCATTTCAAACTCACTTTGCATCTCTTTGGAAAATTTTGCACTAAGCTTTTCATTACCTCCAAAGATAATGTCATCAACAAAAATAGCAACAAGTAGTAATCCTTCATTTATCTCTCTTATGAATAAGTTACAATCTGTTGCTCCTTTTCTAAATCCTATCTTTGTTAAGTAACCATCAAGTCTCTCATACCATGCTCTTGGGGCTTGTTTAATTCCATAAAGAGCTTTCTTTAGTTTGCATACCATGTTTGGTTTTTCTGATAGATTAAATGCTCCAGGTTGTTCTATGTAAACTTATTCCTTCAAGTCACCATTCAGAAAAGATGACTTGACATCCATTTGATATACTTTAAAGTTCTTGAATGTTTCATATGCCATAAATAACTTTATAGCTTCCAGTCTACTCACAGGGGCAAATATATCAGTTTATTCTATTCCTTCCCTTTGCACATATCCTTTACATACCAGTCTTGCTTTATTTCTTACCACTATACCTTCTTCATTCATCTTATTCCTGAATATCTACTTTGTTCCAATCATATTCTTATCATGAGGTCTAGGGACCAGTTCCCATGTATCATTCTTGATTATCTGATCCAATTCTTCTTGCATAGCACTTTTCCAACCTAAATCATTGCACGCATCTTCAATACTTAAGGGTTCAATCTAAGAAAGTAAGCATACCTCTTCATCAATGGTTGAATCTTTTTCTCTAGATCTTGTCAAGACTTTAGCGCTCTGATCTCCAATGATGTCTTCCTTAGAGTGGTATTTGGATGTGTATTTTGAGTTTTTAGGAGTGACACTTTCATCTATAATCTGTGATTCTTCTTGAATTGGTTCAAGATTGTTGCATGAAACATCAATACAGTCAAACATTTCTTCAATAACTATGTCCTTACTGATAGGTCTGGGTTCATCTTCAATCATGGGAGCACTTTCATAGTATCTTTCTTGAATCATAAACTTCTCATCAATATTTACATGATTACTTTCAATGATCTTCTTCAATCTTAGATTAAAACATCTATAGGCTTTGCTTTTAGTAGAGTAACAAATAAAAATACCTTCGTCGCTTCTAGCATCAAACTTTCCAATACTGTCATCTCTCTTGATGTAGCACTTGCTTCCAAAGATTCTGAAGTATTTTACAGTAGGTACATTACCAAACCAATGTTCATAAGGTGTCTTGTCTGCGCCTGGTCTTAACTAGATTCTATTGATAGTATAGACTTTTGTATTGACCACATCTCTCCAATAGGTATGGGCAACCTTTCCTTCAATCATGATAGTGTGCGTTGTGTCAAGTATTATCTTGTTCCTTCTTTCTGCAATCCCATTCTGCTGAGGGGTTCTAGGTGCACTTAACTATATTTTGATTCTATGTTCTTTGCACCAATCATAAAACTGGTCAAAGGTGAATTCTCCTCCTCTGTCAGATCTCAGACATTTTATCTTTAATCCTGATTCATTTTCCACTTTAGCTTTGAATACTTTGAACTTCTCAAAAGCTTTAGATTTGTCTTTTAAGAGTGCAACCCACATCATCCTGGAAAATTCATCAAAAAACAAAAGGAAATACCTCTCTCCATAGTATGATCTTGTTTGAGTAGGTCCACATAGGTCTGTATGTATCATATCTAATTTGTTCTCTACAGATTTCTGTTTACTCCTAAATGAGGTCCTCACATGCTTCCCCATCACACATTCTCTACACAAAATATCAACTGGTCTTTCAATACTTGGAAGGTCTCTTTCTGCCTTCACATTACTTATCTTTACTATGTTGTCAAAATTGATATGACAAAGTCTCTTGTGCCATAGCCAATTGTCATCCACTTTTTCAATAAAAGAACTTACTTCAGAGTTGATCTGAAAGACATTACCTTTGGTCTTTGAGCCTGATGAAATCATGTCTCCTTCTTTATTGTTGATAATACATCTGTTTTTCTTGAATTCTGACTGATATCCTTTATCTAACAGTTGTCCAACACTTAGTAGGTTATGATGCAAACCATCAACATAAAGAAAATCATCTATCTTGTACTTTCCATCTAAGGTGATAGATCCTCTGCCTATGATAGGTTTGGGAGTGTTATCTCCAAATCTAACCATGACACCTTTGTACTTATATAGATGTACAAATCTTTCTTTGTCACCTGTCATGTGATGTGAACACCCACTGTCTATGATCTAGTATTTTCTGATGTCAGCTTGTGAGACTAAAGCCAATTCTTGAGCTTTCTTTTCATCTTCAATATCTATTTGATCAATCATCTTTTCATTGTCTGTAATAGAAATGAATCCAATTTCATCTTCTCCTGGGTCATCATCAGTTACACCATCTTTAGCATGATAGCATTCCTTAGTATATTTGGGCTTGTAATCTGATCTAAACTTCTTGACTCTTGTAGGACACTTGGATGCAAAGTGGCCAACTTTTTTGCATGAAAAAAATTTGAATGGTAGTTGTCCTTCATATTTCCATTTACCTTTTCTTTCCTTCTTAGCAATCATAGAAATGATTTCTTCTAGTTCAATATCAACTTCTTCTTTTTCATTATTACTAGAGATGTTCAAGGATTTCTTACCATGGACTGAGGCTTTAAAATTTGTTTCCATTTTAGGTTATGTCTGCAATCTTGATATCTCAAATGTAGATATTTTGCTAATTAGGGTCTCTCTTTCGAAGTCCTTTGAGAATTGCATGGTTTCATCCAAGATGTTAATCTTTCTTTCATAATCTGCTTTCAATGTGGTCATCAGTTTTTCCATTATATCATCCTCTAAAATTTCTCCACCATTGTTCCTGATACCTGATACTGCTTCATTAATCCTTTGATTGTAAGCTCTGATGTTCTCTTTAGGTAGCATCTCTAAATTATTGTATCTTTTCTTCCATGTCTTTCTGTATGCATTCTTTGCTTGGATGTCTCCTTCATACATATCTTCTAAGTATTTCCAGATTGAATATGCTTTTTCTTCCTTCTTGATCTCAGAAATTTCACTGTCAGATAAAGCACTGATTAGGGCCTCCTTGGAAAATGCATTTTGAGTGAATAATTCTTTTTGTTTAATTGTAGAGTCTTCTTCTACAAGGTCTTTCAAGGTGGGAACATCAATTGCATGAGTAGAAATCTCATAGATCTCAAAACCAATGCACTAAAGATATGTTATCATTTTGTTCTTCCAGTCAAGATAGTTCTCTCCATCAAACTTAGGACTCTCTTTCCTGATGTTCACCATTTGATCTACCTTAAGCTATTAGGATTTCTCTCCAAGGCACTTGGTGATGACATGTAACTAATTAAATGTTTGAAGATGTTAAGTTGATGATCATGCAATGCATTAAATTAGTTAATGTATTGTATTGTCATTGATGTCAACTTAATATAATTTGTATGGTCATGGAGATACTTCCAAAGACTTCAAAGCACTCATGAATCAAGTCTATGCTAATCAGTAATGCATACAAGTCTAGTATTCACTAAGTGACTGAATACACCGACAGAGTGCACTTGATGGTCAGAGTAAAAGAACAAATTCATAGTGTTGCCTGATGAATAAATGTATAGAATTAATGACGAGCAGAGTTATAGTGTTTCCCAATGAGAAAAACATAGAGTAACCTGATGGACAAAATTTTAGTGCTGCCCGATGAAAAAGACAAGGACGAAGATCCTAATGACAACTAAAGTCACACCGATGGAACAGTCAGTTATCAACGATGACTAACTAAAGTGGTGATCGACAAAATAGAGAGTTTAGAAAATGACAAAATATCTAGCTGGCAGAGCTAAATATAGACTTAACTGGTTGTCTACTTTGTTTTATTTGACCAGAGATAAGTGATTGATTTAAAGCTAATTTTTGCAGTTGGCAAGAAGATATCTATGAGAAAAATCAATATTTATGCTTTAAATCTAATTGGCTATATTTTTTATCATGTCAAGAATCAAGAACCAAGAAATATGAATATTATGTATATATAAGAGACAAGCTTAATTCATTTTCCATGCGGATCAAAAGGGAAATGAATAGAGAGAGGATGCTGAAGAGAAACTGATGAAGAACAACTTCATGCAGTGTTGATCAAACAAGCTAAAGGAAGAGCTAAGGAATTCTACAGACACCAAAAAATAGTGAGCACAGCATCATAGAGAAGAAAGTTTGGAGCACAAGGATTGAATTGATACATTGGTCAAAGAGGTAATGTACTTAAATAGATCTAAAAATATGCAATTTAAGTTGCAATATGAATAGGTCATAGTGCTTCAGTTTAACCACTGAAGCATCAATTCTCTTAACTAAGAAGGACTTAACAATATTGTATATATTGAGGTACATCTCAAGGAGTGCTAAAAAGGTTGATTCATGAAAGTAGCATTGGATATGCCCGATGCCTATTGACAATCTAAGAAAGAGGCTGATTCAAGGATAGCAGCATTAGATGCCCGATACTAAGTGACAACCTCTATGTATAAAATCCTCTAACAAGGTCACACACACCTAACAATGTGTTTGTAACCTTTAAGAGGGTTGGCTCCTAATAGGGCTCACTTTAGAAGAGTGAAAAATTGGGGTACCGGTCCCAGTGGTTTTTTCCCTTAACAGGGTTTCCACATTAAAATCCATGTGTTATGTGTGTATGATTCATTTCTTTACTATTTTGTATCTTACATAATTCATTCTGGATTTATCGGTATACTCTGCATATTTATTATATTTGGTAAATAGATGACTACTTATCGGTGAACACACAAAAGAAGGTTTAAACAAAGCAATCCGACAAGTAGTAAATTGATATAAGCTATTCAAGGCATTCATCTTGTAGGACAGAAGATAACTTAACATATAATTTGTGCTTATAATTTTTGAAGGGTTGATTTAAGGATTAATTTTTGAGGCCACTGATTCACCCCCCCCCTCCCCTCTCAATTATTACTAACAATTAGTATCAGAGCTTCTGTGCTTAGAAGGAAGGTTTCAAGACCTAAGCCAAAGATCACAAGATGAACAGACGAAATGTGCCCAAGTTGAAAATAGATAATTTTGCTTCATGGCAGAGTAGGATAAGACTCTACTTATCAGGTATTGGTAATGATGTTACTCAATTCCTAGAAACTAAATATTTGTTTCCCATAGGAGCACCAACAATTGAACAAATGAGAGAGAAGCATGAACATTATGGCATGATGATAGAACTTGCTTCATCACTCTCTGATGCTGAATTTGAAGATGTCAAAGAATGCAAAACTGCAAAGCAGATGTGGGACAAATTGAAGCTTGTACATGGTGGTGACAAAAATGTTTTGAGAACCAAGGAAGAAAGCCTTAGAGGAAAATTTGATGACCTCAAAATGAAAGAAGGTGAAAAGATCACTCACTCCAGCACAAGAATCAAAGAGGTAGTCAATGTTATCCGAGGAGTTGGAGGTGTACTAGAAGAAGATACAGTGGTAAGTAAAATTATAAGAACCTTACTTCCTACTTATGCTATTAGAGTATCTACCATTCAAGAAATGAGAGCAGTAGAAAATAGCAATGTTACTCTAGACAGTTTAATTGGAAGAATGATTTCATTTGAGATGAATAACTTTGATAATAGTTTCTTACCAAACATAGAGTCTGCATTCAAAACTTCTATGAGAATAAGTAAATCAAGTCATAAAAAAAATATTGAAAAGATAGTGATAGTGAAAGTGAAGAAGATGACCTTGATGAAACTAAAGCACTTATGGCCAGAAGAATGTAGAGGGGAAAAGGTAAATACAAAGGTAAATTACCACTTGTTTGTTTTAATTGCAAAGAGATTGGACACTTTGCTGCAAGATGTACTAACAGAAGAAAAGATGACAGAAGTAATGATAGGTCATTTGAAAAAAAGTATGACAGAGGTGATTACAGAAGCTATCAACAATCAGAAAGAAGAGATACTTGATACTATAAGGACAAAGGAAAGAAGGCAAGTTACCTAGCAAAATGCAAAGATGATGATACTAACACTGAATCTAATAAAGACATCGAGATGGTGTTTGTGGCTATAAAGGATGATTCAGATGATGATGAAGAAAGGTATGTAGAAACATCTCTCATATCTAAGGTTAGAAAAAATGATGTTGGGATCATAGATAGTGGTTGTACTCACCATATGACCAGTGATAAGAAAAATTTTAAGACTTTTGAATACTACAAAGGTGGTTCAGTAAGAATGGGTAATGACACACCTTGTTCAGTTGAAGTTAGAGGAACCATAATGTTGAATAACCAGATAAAATGTGAAAATGCTTATTGGGTAAATGGATTGAATTATAATCTATTAAGTGTTTCTCAGTTGAATAATTCAAGTCCCAGAGTAGCATTTGAAAATAAGAAGGCAAAGATCTTCAATAAATCTAGAAATATGATTGGTACCGGTGAGCAGACAAAAGATAACTTATTCTATCTAAATGATACTGAATCCACTTGTTTGATTGCTAAAAATGAAGACATATGGTTATGGCACAAAATATTGTGTCATGTGAACTTTGACAACATGATAAAGATTAGAAAAAAGAGAAATTTCAGAGGCTTACCGACGATGACCAAGCTCGACAACATCATGTGTAAGAATTGTCAAAAAGGTAAAATGACAAAGTCTAGTTTTAAAAGAAAAACTCGTACATCTGATGCAATTCTAGAATTAGTCCATACTGATTTATGTGGACCCAAGAGGACAAAGAGTTATTATCGAGATAGATATTTTATTCTCTTTGTTGATGATTACTCTAGAATGATGACAATCATGTTTCTAAAAGATAAAACAGAAGCATTTAAGATGTTTAAATGGTACAAAGAAATGGTTGAAAAGCAAAGTGGTAAGGAGCTAAAATGCTTAAGGTCAGATAAAGGAGGGGAATTTATTTCAGATGAACTCACTAACTTTTGTAATGAGCATGGAATCCAAAGACAAGTCTCTACACCAAGAACACGACAACAGAATGGAATTGTTGAAAGAAGGAACAGATCCATAGTTGATTGTGCAAGGACACTGATGATAGAGAAAGGGATCACCCAAATCTTCTGGAGGGAAGTTTTTAGTACTACTATTTACACATTGAACAAAGTACAATTGAAGAAAGATGCCAAACAGACACCTTATGAGCTATGGTATGGATACACACCCAATGTAAGTTATTTAAAAAAATTTGGCAGTCAATGTTACATCTTAAAAGATGATAGAAATGGACAACTTGACTCCAAGAGTGATGAAGGAATTTTTCTAGGGTATTCTACCAAGAGAAAGGCTTATAAATGTCTAAACAAAGCCTTTAACAAAATTATTGAAAGTGCAAATGTAAAGATAGATGAATTTGAAGAGAAGAATGACAAGGAAAGAACTAAAGAACTAGAGGACTACAATAAGTTCACTTACAATGAGGAACCTGACACTCTACCCTACCAAAAATGTAGAGCTCCTTAGCAATAGATCATTGCACCTGAGCATCAAGCTACAAATACTGATGATCAGAATATTGCTCAAGATGATGCACAACTTGATGAAGAACAAAATTATGATCAAGCTGATAGACAAAGAGATGAACATATACTTGCAAGATATGTCAGAAGGAACTATCCACAAAACTATATCATTGGAGACAAGAAGGCTGGTATGAGAACTAGAAGTAAGTCTCTAAATACAAGATGTCTTATTTGTGAGTATGAGCACAAATCTATCAATGTTGCACTAGATAATGATGAATGGATAAGTGCAATGAATGAAGAGATTGAACATATAGAGAAAAACAAGACATGGACACTTGTACCAAGACCAGATGACAAGAATGTCATCGGTACAAAATGAATATTTAGGAATAATCTAAATGAGAATGGAGAAGTCACTAGAAATAAAGAAAGACTAGTATGCAAGGGGTATGCACAAGAAGAAGGAATTGAATATGGAGGTACCTTTGCACCCATTGCTATACTAGAAGGAGTAAGAATATTTCTTTCTTATGGTACATATAAAAGATTCAAGGTATATCAAATGGATGTCAAGTCTGCATTCCTAAATGGAATACTTGAAGAAGAGGTATACATTGAACAACCAGAAGGGTTTGTTGATCTAGACAAGAGGGACATGGTATGTAGACTACACAAAGCCCTATATGGATTGAAACAAGCACCCTAAGCCTGGTATGAAAGAATTCACTCCTATCTTATAAGTATTGGATTTGTAAGGACTAGTGAAAACAGTAATCTTTACTTGAAGGAAGATACTGAACCTAACATTTAATTGCTAAGATATCTGTTGATGATATCATTTTTGGAGGCAATGATATGCTATGAAAATCATTTGCAAATGAGATGAACAAAGAATTTGAGATGTCTATGTTTGGAGAGATCAAGTCCTTTCTTGGTCTGCAGATCATGCAACAAGGAGAAGGTATTTTCATTACACAATCCAAGTACATCAAAGAAGTACTAAAAATATTCAAGATGGAAGAATCGAAACCAGTTGGAATATCGATGGCAAATGGATGCAAACTGACAAAGGAGGACAAATCATCAAAGGTAAATCAGACTTTGTACAGATCAATGATTGGAAAACTCATGTATGTTGTACATACTAGACCATATATTGCACATGTAGTAGGAATAGTTGCTAGATTTTGTTCTAATCCTAGAGATAACTGAAGAATACCAAGGAATATGGCTTATGGTATAGAAGAGAAGGCAAATTTGAACTTCAGGTCTTTACCGATGCTGATTGGGCTGGAAATATTGATGGATAGAAGAGCACAACTGGAGGAGCATTCTTCATGGGTGATAGACTTGTCACATGGATCAGCAAGAAACAAGGATGCATCTCACAATCTACTATAGAGGCAAAATATGTTGTTGCTGCTGCAAACTTCTCAAATATTGCATGGATCAAACAGTTACTAGAAGGTATGCATATGAAAATTTTAGAACCAGTAATTATCTATTGTGATAATAAAAGTGCAATAAACATTTCTAAAAATCTATTCATGCGTGCTAAAGCAAAACATATTGCCATCAAGTATCATTATTTGAGAGAACAATTTTAGGAAAAAAGGTGATACTTGAGTATGTGTAATCAAAGAAACAATTGGCAGATATCTTCACCAAGCCACTACCCAAGGATGCATTTGAGTACTTAAGAAAGAGACTAGGGGTCAGACCCTTGTCTACTAGTCAGTAAGCTGACTAGAAGGCTGCATTAGCCTACATATTATCATAATATTATTCATGATTGATGCAAGCAAAGAGATGAACTTCAAAGCTACACCCATATATAGATAGGTATATATCATCACCAAGCACCAGAGCATATTGTTGTATTGCTGATGGATAAGGAAAATTCAAGGAATATATTATGGATGGAGTGAAAAAAAGATTGCTTGACATTAATGCCCGATATTTGTGAGATATTTGTTTGGCATTGTTGTCAAAGGTAGAGAGATTATCCATTATCTTATCACATCCTTCTAGAAAGGGAGAGAGATTATTGATTATCACATATCCTTAGGAGAGAGATATTATGAAAATATTATACAAAGGGAGAGTTTCTGATACAAAGGGAGAGTGCTAACAAGAGAAAACATCAAAAGAAAAGAACAATCAAGGGAGAGGAATTAACATAAGGAAAGAACACAACACATAAAAAGATACAAAGCTGTAAGAATCAAATAAAAGCTATATGAGCTTACTAATAGTCAGACATTTGTAATAGTTACATTAGAAAAGCTTGATGAAACTGTATATTTCATATTGTATTAGCAATAGTATAGTATGATAATGTAGTATGTTGCCATCAATTCCAAAGGGAGAGATTGATGAAATGTAATTGATTAAATGTTTGAATATGTTAATTTGATGATCATGCAAGGCATTAAATTAGTTAATGTATTGTATTGTCATTGATGTCAACTTAGTATAATCTGTATGGTCATGGAGATACTTCCAAAGACTTCAAAGAACTCATGAATCAAGGCTATGCTAATCAGTAATGCATACAAGTCTAGTATTCACTAAGTTACTGAATACATCGACGGAGTGCACCTGATGGTCAGAGTAAAAGAACAAAGTCATAGTGTTGCCCAATCAAGAAATGTATAGAATTACCGATGAGCAGAGTTACAGTGTTGCCTGACAAGCAAAACACGGAGTAACTCGACGGATAGAATTTCAGTGCTACCTGACGAAAAAAATAATGATGGAGATCCTGATGACAACTGAAGTCACACCAATGGAATAGTTAGTTATCACTGATGACTAACTGAAGTAATGACTAACAGAATAGGGAGATTAGAAAATGAAAAAATATCTAGTTGGCAGAGCTAAATATAGACTTAACTAGTTGTCTACTTTGTTTTATTCGACCAGAGATAAGTGATTGATTTAAAGCTGATTTGTGTAGTTGGCGAGAAGATATCTACGAGATAAATCAGGATTTATGCTTTAAATCTAATTGGCTAGATTTTTTATCACACCAAGAATCAAGAACCAGGAAACATGAATATTATGTCTATATAAGAGACAAGCTTAATTCATTTTTGATGGGGATCAAAAGGGAAATGAATAGAGAGAGGATGCTAAAGAGAAACTGATGAAGAAAAACTTCATGCAATGTTGATCAAACAATTTGAAGGAAGAGCTAAGGAATTCTATAGACACTG
Source organism: Thuja plicata (assembly GCA_018584345.1). Lineage (NCBI taxonomy): Eukaryota > Viridiplantae > Streptophyta > Pinopsida > Cupressales > Cupressaceae > Thuja > Thuja plicata. The sequence continues at coordinate 502,517 of MU227833.1, read as the reverse complement.
ACGAATAGTGAGCACATCATCACAAAGAAGAAAGTGTGGAGCACAAGGATTGAATTGATACATTGGTCAGAGAGGTAATGTACTTAAGTAGATCTAAAAATCTACAATTTAAGTTGCAATATGAACAGGTCATAGTGTTTTAGTTTAACCATTGAAGCATCAAGTCTCTTTACTAAGTAGGACTTAATAGTCTTCTATATATTGAGGTACATCTCAAGGAGTGCCAAAAAGGTTGATTCATGAAAGTAGCATTGGATATGCCCAATTCCTATTGGCAGTCTAAGAAAGAGGCTGATTCAAGGATGGTAGTATTAGATGCCTGATACTAAGTGACAACCTCTATGTATAAAATCCTCTAACAAGGTCACACCTAACAGTGTGTTTGTAACCTTTAACAGGGTTGGCTCCTAACAGGGCTCACTTTAGAAGAGTGAAAATTTGGGGTACCGGTCCCAGTGGTTTTTTTCCTTAATAGGGTTTCCATGTTAAAACCCATGTGTTATGTGTGTATGAATCATTTCTTTACTGTTTTGTATCTTACATAATTCATTCTGGATTTATCGGTATACTCTCCATATTTACTGTATTTTGGTAAATAGATGACTGCTTATCAGTGAATACACAGAAGAAGGTTTAAACATAGAAATTCCACAATTAGTAAATTGATATAAGTTATTCAAGGCATTCATCTTGTAGGATAGAAGATAACTTTAGATATAATTTGTGGTTATAAATTTTAAAGGGTTGATTTAAGGATTAATTTTTGAGGCCACTGATTCACCTTCCCCCCCTCCCCCCCTCTTAGTTATTACTAACACTTGGCTCTGATACCAATTGTTGGAATAGTCCCAAGGGATAACTAAGAGGGGGGGTGAATCAGTTATCAACTAGTTTAATTCTTTTCTATAATTAATTATAGAATAACATTAAGTATTAACACATTTAGATAATACAAGATAGAACACAACAATTTTTGTTACAGGGAAACCAAATAGGTAAAAACCCCAGTGGGAATTAGCACCCACAAAGAATTGTACTTGAGTATAATAATTCATGTTAGAAGATCTTACAACCCTGTTAGGAGTTGATCTTTATAATGCAATAAGTACAGTGACCTGGTTAAGGGTCAGACCCTATTAGGAGTCTTTTAAAAATAACCCTATTAGAGGTGAGGACTCACTATCCAAAAAGCTCACTGCTAAAATGATGAAGGCTGCAACCTTCAGTAAAATAGATATGCACTATATCGTATAAATGAACTATTTGAGTAGACCTATTGTCTTGATCAGTTCAAATGAATTGTAATCTTCTTTTAATTATTCACATAGATCTTCAAGTTTTACTATCTAACTTTCCATCTTGCTTTGTCTTATCTTTTTCACTTCATTTTTCACATTTAGGAATCACAATTGAGCTGCTATTTATATCTTCCCAAGGATAAGGTCATGATGGCTTTATGAAACACTTCATCAACTTCCTTGTCAGATTAACTAAGCATGCAATCAAAATTAGGACCGCGCAACTCAAGATGAGTGGACATGTTGCTTCACATAGTCAGCTCTACCAAATTAACTCAATCATCACTCTTCAGTTAGAACATGTTTAGTGCCTTTGGATAATCATCATTAAATCATAACTAAACATGAATAAAAACATGCATATCCCGAAGATAGGCGTAACTCAAGAAACAATGTAAATACGTCAGCTCTTAATAGATAATCTCCAAAAACTGTAACTGCCTAAACAGATTAACATAACTCCACTGAAACTGCATCTCTGAATCTGCATGAATGGACATAGCAACCAGAACATGTCTACACCATGGAAATAAACATGCCAGGCTCCAAAAAATATGTACTCGTAATTGCATATAGAACACCGTTGAATATTATATATTGTCATCAATGACAAACATACAATCAACAATTTGCACAAAAGCAAATCTCCAACAGATATATACATAGAGAAGATTAAGCCACTTCCTATAAGCTTTGAGCCCATGATAGGTAAATCCATTGATGACTTGGAGACCTTGATGGGTGGGATCTAAAAAAGGATAGAGCAGTGGATCAAATGGACGACAGACAGAAGGAAGAGGTCAAAAAGGAAGCCTATGTCTTGACAAACTCCTGCAAAAGTGACCGGGAGTACTCCTACATCATATTTAGTGACTATCCCAACTGTAGCCAAGGAGCTAGCTCAACCAGCAGGTGGAGGTGATGAGCCTCCTAAAATGATGATTCCATTGGACAAGACATGCGGAGATGGCTCGGCTCCTATCATTGGTTCCATAGAAGAAGCGGTTTCTACAGACCCAGTCAAGTCTATGGCTGAGCCTGCTAAAAATGAAAAAATAGAGCAACTGATTAAATATAGCACTTTGGACACACAAGATGACACCTTGATTCAAGATAACCCAAGGTGAGGTTCCACTATTATAGTGGAAGTGGGTGAAGATAGTTCTAGCACTTCAGCCACAGAAATGGATGAGGAGGCTAGAAATCAACAGAAAGTCACTCAAGTCATTAAATTAGTTTCCTCCTCTCCTACCTTAGTGAATCCATTTGCTTCCAGACCTAAAGATACACCTTTGATTATTAGGAAATTGTTCATAGAAGAATTGGTCTCTTCCACCAAAGTTACTAGTGCGGAGTCTTGGATAGAGAACACTATAGAACGCAACAAGAAGAGGATAGAAGAAGGATCTCCCAGCAAGGATACTCTTTCATGAACCTTACAATCTAGTACCACTATGAGTAAGGTGAAGAAAGAAAATACATTTACCACATTAGGCTGAGATCTAGAAATAGGGCACTTCACCATGGAGGTAGAGAAGCCCATAAAATAAGGGAGGATTGAGGATTTGACCACCTTTGATTTCGAGCTACAGTCATTTGATATGGGATTGGATCACCGTGATACTAAGGTGGATTGGTGGAAGTCCATTAATATTATAATTGAAGAAGAGCTTGAGTATCTCAAGACTACTAAAGTCCAACTTAAAGAAGAAGTCGTTAAACTAACTAACTTTATCAGACAGTTAGTTACCCCAGTTGCGAGCATTCCTAGTGCCCAAGCCACTTTTGACCCCAATGTTGTAGAGAATCAAGCCATCATAACCAAGTTACAAGAAGAAAGAAATTTTGGGTACATTCGTAAATGATGGATCAAGAGGCTCAAATATGAATGGCTGGTAGTTGTTGAGTAGCTGGGCGACACTCTCCTAAAGTTGGAGAAGGAGAGAAATAACATTAACAAGAATTTGCAGACTCTCACATCGGAGAGAGTGAAGTGTTAAGATTGCATAGTAATTCTACATGTAGAAGTTAAAATGAAGACTAAGGAGGCAATAAAGGCTAAGATCTTGCAGAAAAGAGATGAGCCTTTGATTGAATGGCTTCAAAGCCTAGAATTTAAGACCGAGATGATCATCCAAGCCGAAGGAGGGTTGCAATAGACAGATATCAAAATCAAAGAGGAACAGAACAGAGATTTTGAACTCCTTCACGGTCTTCACATGGAGTCACAAATAAGTGGTCAAGGGAAAGAAATGATCAGAGTGACCAACATGCAAAAATCCTTCTTGGATTATGTGGATAAGCTGCCAGAACAGTCTTCATTTCACTTGGATAAGGTGTCAAAACTCCAACAGTTGAGTGGATGCATCTATAAAGCCATGGAAAAGCTGAAAGATAGGGTAGATGAATTTAAGATCCTGGCCAAAGATCATTCCTAATGGCTCATCAGATATACTAGTGTCCATATCAATAGACATAAAGAACTAATTCTTATCATCACAGTTGTCACCACCTATAGGGCAAAAATATATAAGGGGAAGTAAACAGAGGCATAAATATATTCCCTCTTATACTAAATTTTGATAGAAATTGTAATGGATAAATGTTTTTTTATCATTTTTGGTTAGGTAAGTTGAACCGTTTCGGTTACCCCTTTTTGTAACGGTCAAAATCTGAAGATCTATATGTACTATTTTGAAAAGCAATACAAAGGTCGGCTAAATTTTGGTGTGAAGAACTTCATTTTTGCTGAGTCAAATTCATTTATGTCTAAATGCCAATGTTTTAACTGTTCCATTGCATTTATATTTCTATCAATTTGAATGTTTCTTTAAATTGGATTTACAGTTCAAGATTAAACCGAAGTTCTGTATTATGATCTGATACGGTTAATTGAAGGTAAATTTGGGTGTCATCCATAGATGATGAGAAATGTTCTTAGGAAATAGATTGATTCATCTTTGTTATGTTATCATCGATATTTTAGTTTAGTGTTTTCATCTTCATTGTTAGTTCCTACATTACCAATTTTAGGATCTTATATGATTTATAAAGTCTTGAAATTTGGCTAGATAGAAAGTTGAATCTATTTGCCTAAATTAGTTCCTGTCTAGGCCTAGTTTGGATTACCTCTTTTGTTCTCAGGTTAAGAACAAACCCCCTTTAAATTAGGAAAGAACAAAATTCATTGAAGATTAATCACTTAAGGGATTTGTAACTTCAAATTCAGAGGGAAATTAGTTATTAAGTTACATTTCCCAACTATTGTATTCGATTGTTTCTTTAATATTTGGGTATTTTAGAGTTAAAGTGAAAAAGAACAATCTGTTTACTAACAGATTTTTGTCAAATCTGCTAGGGAGATGAATAGTCGCTAGACCAAAAGAAATATCATGAGGAATTATGGTACTTCCTCATGATAATTTGATTCCTATGTTGCAACCAAACCTCAGGTTCTAGGACGATCAAGAGGATATCATTTCCTCACTGAATAATTTTTTCTGGAGACACAGAAGAAATACTGAGCATTATACAAATGCTAGTCAAGTGCTTGAACAAGAAGAATTGAGAGCAGAAGCACTTGGACACACCATTCAAAGGAGGAATTTACAAAGAGCATGATGTCAGGAAGAATGTGAGGCTCGATTTCCAAATTAGTGGAAATCTTGGAGCCTAAAAGATTTATTAGAAGTGTAAGGAAAGAAGGTGGTATAGACCCAGTATTTGAGAGACTTGCAGAGATTGATTTTTCCCAGCTTGAAGTACCTCATCAAAGGGAAATAAATAATAAGAGTAAAAGTAGGCCTCCTTCACCTCCTAAAAAATCATCCCTTTTGTCTACCACCTATCAAGTGCTAACCTTGCATGGAGTAGTTGCCCCTCCTATTATAAACCTAACACCTTATTTACCTCAAGCACTTATGGCAGTCCCTTGCACCGCCATAGTTGGTCCTCTATAGTTAGCAGCATATAACCCACTACCCTATGGATCAAGGAAGAATTTTCCCAAATTCTTCAAATATGGGACAGTATCTACAGATGAACACATTGCTTCTTTCTTTGCAACCATTAATATATTAGCAATACAAGAGGAGGAGGATGTTGTCAAATTATTTGTTGAGACCCTTGTCGAGGGTGCAGTAGATTGGATTCACCATTTTCCTATCTCTTCTATTATGGATTGGGCTTCCATGAGAACGGATTTCAAAAGAAGGTTTAAAACTGCTGAAGATGAGCATGCTCTGTTAACACAATTGACTTCTATCAAAAAAGAGCCTTCAATAAGCATGAGAGATTTTATTGTTAAATTTAACAAGCTAGTTAAACGTATCCCAGCAGCTGATCATCCTACTACAGGTAATTTGAAAACATTTTGTATAAGTGCTATGCCTCTTGATATCAACTATGATTTAAGAAGGACAAACCCAGATAATTTGGATTTTGCCTAGAGGACTGTTGTAGAGTTAGAAGATCACATGATCTCAGTAGGGAAGTGGAAATGAGAGATACAAACTCGGGCCAGTACTAGCAACACCACATCATTAGATAAGATGATCCAAAAATTATCTAATGGGTTCATTGCTTTCAAAAGACAACTTCCCAGATTTAACAATCCTTACCAGCGGAATTTTCAAGATCAACCGGAAGAAATGGTGATACGAGGAATACTGATGGAAAAACATTACAATTGACTACTCCTCCACAAAGGATATCCATAGAAGCTCCTCCCAAAAGGGGAAACATGTGTGCTTTTCACCTAACAACAGATCATGATGGAGAAAGCTACCATGATGTAGCTCATGTTTGGTAGATGCATCAAACAGATGAATGGAATGTTGGAGTATCTAGAGCTGAATTAGATTCATGCTGACATGGTGACTCTAAAAACTTATTTTTTGAGTATGTATCAAATTTAGAATGAGATGCGGCATGTTATGCTACTATAGATGGGACATCTTATGCCGTACTAACCCAGAATTAGAAAGATAAAGCCTCTGTTTCCACACCTCCACCAAGAGGTAACGAGGCATCCACTTCTTTTTCTAAATATTTCAACCAAGGAGAAAAAACTTTGCAACCGGGTAAGGAACAAAATTCTTTTGACTTTATTCAATTATGTAAAGATTCGAGAATTCATATTTCTCCCATAGATTATCTTAAATATAATCCTATAGAGCTACAAAAATTAGTGGACTTTGTAAAGGAGGGACCCAATATTTAAATCAAAATGTCATAGCTTCAGTAGAAGAAGAGTCTATATTGATAGGTCTATTTGAACAGGGATAGTCATCAGTTTTGGCTACTTCCGTTGGGTGAAAGCCTGACCCTTTCTATGTGTCATTGTTTATAAATGGTTGTGAGTTGAGTAATAGCATAGTAGACTCTGGTGCCTTAGACAATGTGATGCCATCAATTGTAGCTAAGGTTTTAGGTCTCACTCTCACCAAATCCCATGCTAGATGCTACTCTATGGATGCTAAAGAGGTTCCTTTGATTGGGCAAATCAAAGATGCCCAAGTGGCTTTAGCAGCACACCCCAAGAAGAGAATTTTTTTAACTATATTGGTTTCTGATATACCTGCTAGTTACATTTTTTTGTTAAGCAGGAGTTTTTGCAGGGATCTAGGAGGAGAAATAAAGCTAGATTGGTCTCAAGCTTTGATCCTAGTAGGTAACAAAAAGATAAAATTGGTTCCTGAAGAGAAAGTAAAGTTCATAGTACTAAAATATGATAACCCTAAAGCCCAAATTCTATACCAAGAATTGGATTTTGGTAACTATATGTTATTCACAGATAATCGTGATGAAGAAGCTAAACCTGGAGAAGTAAAAAATCAGCCTTCCACTAAAGAAATATCACCACAAATTTGGACTCTTGAGTTCGATGGTAGTTTTGCATCATCAAGATCTAGTGCAGGCGTGGTCTTAATATTGTCAGATGGATAATGTGAGCCCATGGATTACAAATTGGAGTTCAGGAACACCAATAACATAGCGGAGTATGAGGCCCTACTTCTAGGAATTATTGCTACAAAAGAGAGAGGTGTGAAAATCCTAAGAGCTCAAGGTGATGCCGAGTTAATTGTGCACCAAGTTAAAAATCAATACTCTATGAAGAATCATAGATTAAAAAATTATAGGAATAGGTTATGGGAAGAAATTGAAGCCTTAGATGCATTCTTTATTGAATCTGTGCCCAGAGAGTTGAATTCTAAGGTAGACTCCTTAGTAGTATCAGCCTCATTGCTCCTCCCTCATCTAGATTTCAAAGATAAGAAATACCAAATAGAGGTGGTGTATAGACCGTTTGTACTTGACAATGTGGAAGACTGGCAGGTGTTTGAAGATGATCAAAATCTCCTTCTCTTTTTAGAGAGCGACAGTGACTTTCATAAGAATGCTCCTGGTAGTCATAAAGGAGATTGTCATGACAATAAGAAGAAAGATAAGTTGGGTATCATTCAATTGCAAGGTAATATTATCCCTCCTCATTTGGTTACACTTGAAAATATTTTCAATAGGCATGATACCTTTGTTAAAAAGAAGAGGATCGAGAGGGGTCCTACCACTAGAAAATATGAAGGAATAAACATTGGAAGTGAGAAAGACCCTAAGATGATCAACATGGGAAATGTTGTACTGAGGAAGAAAGGGAAGAAGCCAGAAAGATTTTCCTAGAATACCAGGATGTCTTCACATGGAGTTATGAAGATTTAAAAAACTTCATGGATAGAAAATTCAAACATCAAATTCCTCTAAAACCTGACATTGTTCCATTTAGACAAAAAAAGGGAATTATAATCCTAAGGTTGCTGATGCGATATTAAGGGAATTTGATAAAATTCTAAAGGCTAAGATCATATATCCTATCCATCATTCAACCTGGGTAGAAAATATAGTGCTTGTGAGGAAGAAAAATGGAGAAATAAGAATCTACATGGACTTTAGAAACCTTAATTAGTCCTCCTTGAAAGATAATTATGCTCTTCCCAACATGGATCACCTATTTCAGACCGTGGCTAGAGCTGAAATGATGTCCATGTTGGACGGTTCTTGGGATACAACCAGATAGAGGTGGAAAAAGCATATCAATATAAGACAGCCTTCACTACACCATGGGGTACTTTCACTTATCATAGAATGCCATTTGGGTTAATCAATGTTGGGGATACCTTTCAGAGAGGTATGGATCTTTCCTTTAGTGATATGAAAAATAAAATTATTGGTATGTATTTGGATGATCTTACAGTGTTTTCTAGAAAAAGAATAGATCACATAAAAGATTTGAGGAGAGTGTTGTAAAGGTGTAGAGAAGATTGGATTTCTTTAAATCCCAAGAAGTCAGTCTTCTGTGTGACTGAAGGGAAATTACTGGGACACATTGTTTCTCAAGAAGGTATAAGAATTGATCTAGAAAGGGTTAGGGAAATCTAGCAACTGAGCTTACCCATAAACAAGACTCGAGTGAAATTGTTCTTTGGTCAGGTAAATTTTCTCAATAGAGTCATCCCAGATTTTTTGGAAATTGCTAAATGTGTAGTGGATATGATGAAAGTGAATGTGAATTTTAAATGGAATGACCCTAGAAAAAAAGCCTTCAAAAATATAAAGAATGCCATAGCTAATGCTCCAGTATTGTGTCACCCAAATTACAAAGAAGATTTCATAATTTATTGTTACTCCTTTGAGCATACTTTGTCAGCTATTCTCATGCAAGAAAATGAGGAAGGGGTTCAAGCCCCTATCACTTTTATGAGCACACCTCTAAAATATCATGAGTTGAAATACTCTTAGACTGAGAAACATGCTTTCATAGTAGTAGAGGCTTTAAAGAATTTTAGATTTTAGATTTTACACTCTCACTCTATTGTATATGTGTCTGACATTGCAGTAAAAAGTGTATTAAATCAACAAGATGTGGGATGCAATAATAGAGGAGCATGGGTGGCTAAGACACATAAATATGACATAGAAATTAAACCCACCAAGTTGGTGAGAGGAAATGCACTATGAAAAGCAATAGCGGAAAATCAAGTGGATGAAGATCTTGAAGCAACACAATTGGTTTTGGCAGTAAGTATGCAAGACCCCTGGTTCAAAAAAATTGTATATTTTCTAGCATATGGCGAGTGCCCCAAAGGGTTGACTCCAAAGAAAAGGAGAGATTTAAATTTGAAAGCCTCTAAATATGTTATTTGGGAGGATAGGTTGTATAAGAGGTCGATAGATGGGACTCTCCTCTGGTGTGTAGACAAACAACAACAGGAAAAATTGTTAAAGGTGTTCCATGACGAAGATTGTGGGGGACACTTCTCTTCATCAGTGACTACATTCAAGATATTGAGACAGTTCTATTATTGGCCAGGAATTTTCAAAGATGCATACCATTGGGTAACAAGATTTGAGAAGTGCAAAATGTTTACCGGAAAGCCACAGCTAGCAGCTCTTCCCCTTAGACCAGTGGTCAATGAAGGTCCTTTCTAGTAGTAGGGCCTTGATTTTATTGGCCTTATAAATCCCACATCCAGTGTGGACCATACCCATATAATCACTACAATAGACTACTTCATGAAATGAGTGGAGGCGAAGGTAACTAAGAGAGCTACATCTGAAGTAGTATGTGAGTTTATTAAAGAAAACATCCTAGTAAGGTTTGGTGTACCTATAAAGCTAGTAATGGATAACGCCACATATTTCTCTTCTTGGGAAATTACTGAATTTTTTTATAAGTATGGCATTATGGTCAGTCACTCATCTGACTATTTACCACAAGGAAATGGTTAGGATGAATCCAGCAACAAGAACTTGGTAAACATTATGAAGAAACTCATGGCAGATAATCAGAGAACCTGGCATAAGAAAATCCATAAAGCACTATGGGAGGATAGGGTAACCCCCAAAAGAGCTATTGGCATTTCCCCCTTTGAACTAGTCTATGGAATTGAGGCCAGTCTTCCATTGTCGTTGGAATTGGCAACTTGCAAATTGAGGACAACAGTAGAAGATGGCATATATGAAGATGGTTTAGAAAAGAGGATCCTATATTTAAAAAATCTTAAAGAAGAAAGAGAGAAAATGGTAGATCAATCACATAGCATCAAATGTGTGTGAAGAATTTGTTTGACAAAAGGAGCAGACCTCAAAATTTTATGGAAGGAGATATGGTGTTGCTATGGGATAAATGTAGGGCACCTAAAGGTATGCATGGAGAATTTGAGACACTAAGGAAAGGGCCTTTAAAGATCCATCAAGTGTTTGAGAGAAATTATTTTAATTTTACTTATCCATATGGCGAGGCACTTCCCTTGACATACAATGGTCAGGACTTGAAGTTCTACCAGATCTGAATCTAAAATAGGTAACCCCTGTACTATGCAATAGTTACGTTTAGTTCCTATTTTTGTTTTCCTTAGTTAGGTTTTCTTTCCTTGTTTCCTTTCTGTTCTTTTCCTTAATTTTTTTGTGAGTCACCTTTTTATTGACCTATGCAAAACCAGAGACTTGAGTTCCTTGCTTGGACATGTGACTATCCAAGTCCCCAGAAAGAGCCAGTTGTTGTCCCATTTTTGTTTTGCATATCTTTAGAGAAAAATGGATGTTTAGTGTGTAGTAATGGTCTTGAAAACATTGTGCAAGTCATGATTCTAAGTCTAATTTTTCCCTTTAGGCTAGGGAAACATTTATCATATTTTCCCAAGTTACCTTCTCCTTTGTAAGCCAAGGTTTTTTATCCAAGATCATGTCATATTGAGTAGGTTAAGCTCCCAAATCTGATAAAGGGCATGATTTGATGGTTTCTAACATTGATCTTATGTGATTTTGGAATCTATATCTTTGATATTTCATTTTGTCTCATTGGCGGAAAATTGGTTCTAGCTTCTCCTTGGCGGATAATCACCTACAGATTGCATTTTCCATAGTCAACAATTTTTAAAGTCTCAGCAATAAGTGGAAGTGTAAGATAGATAATTGAGGCTAGAAAGACTATTGCATTCAAAATGAATCCCTACAGACTAGAAGAATGATCAAATGATAAGGAATCAGAGACTGAAGCTTATCAAAGGAAAAGCAGAAAGTAGCTTGTCTTCTACTCCAGCAAGCGGGTTTTGACCCGTAAGATGCATTTTCTGCCAGATTATTATACACAAGGTTTATGAAGAAAAATCAACCTGTGATGGGACTTGAGGCATAAAGAAAGAAAATAAAATCGTCACACATCATTTTAGCATTGTAGCAGGCTAAAATTCTTCCTTGGTAGATTTCTAAGTTGGGAGTGCTCCAAAAACATTTCTCCGCCCAAAGGGGAAGCAGAAAAGTAATTATCTGTTGTCTTTATAAAATTACCGTTGCATTTATCTAAGGTGAAAATATGTTTCTTAACGGCCCATAGAGGTAAATTAATTAATTTAAACAAATCCTTTTTGCTTCATAACAGATTTTTTCATAAATGCTTAAGTCTTTTCATTTGTGTGGCGCGGGAAGTCGACTGTTAATGGTAAGAAGTTAGAAGTTATTAAATCAGTGAAGGGTTGCATATAGGAACTACCATATGTTTGATGAATTGTCTAAATTGAAACCCCTGGAGATAAATTTTCCTTTCTTTCATATTCCTAAGATAGATTCCTAGTTCCTAATTCAAATTAATCGAAGCATGGCAACCAGATTCACGAGATTCGATGGGATGAACGGTATCACTTGTGACTGGAAAAAATCATAGACACCTCCCTGAGATTCTTCAATATGTAGAGCTTTCATAGAAGGATGAATTCTAAAAGGATACATTCCATTATAGAGAAACTAAAGGAGAGTGGATTAGTCAAAGTCGTTGGTTTCCCTGTTGCAATTCAAGCTCCAGATCTTGTTTGAGAATGCATAGCTTGCTATAATCCAGACACCAAGAAAAATATTTTTCTCGATGACGCAGTGCTACTTTCTATTAATAGAGACTCTTTCCAAAACTCCCTTTGTATTCCAGAGAAATTTGAATACTCAGAGATGACATATAGTTGTGTGGTTACTGAGTATGGAGCAAAGAAGACTGTGTGGAAGAAGGAGATAATGAATACATGGTTCTAGGAGTCGAGGAGCGCCAAGGGAAAGTTACCCAAAACACTGTATGGCACAAACCTGAAGCCAAAAATTGTAGACATCCTGGTATTGCTTCATAGAATTAGAGGTGAGAGCGATGCACTTAATTTCATTGAGCACCATTTCTTCCTGGTTCAGGTGATTTTCTCTCAGCATAATTTCATTGATTGGGCTCACATGGTAGGTGAAAATCTTTCAAATGCCCTAAATAGAGCTAAACATCAGAATGATTTCTATATGTCCTCAATTTTATTATACATCTTAGCTACAATTCAATTTTGGCTAGGCCTTCCTAGACTAGAAGAATTCCCGGAGGATGTTAAGAGTTATGAATTCTTCCCCTGTTTGCAATTACATAACAGTTATACTAAGTATCTCAAAGTTAATGATGCATTCACAATGACTATGTAGGGAGTTACAAGGTTCTATAGAAAGGAGATTTTCTCTGGAATCCATGGCATTTATCAGCCAATTTGGAGCTTATTTTATCCAATTTGTGAATTTCTCATATATTCATCTTGCAGGTTTTGATGATTTTCTTTTGAAGCTGCCCAGGTACCCCGACGACATGATAGTGTTGGTTGAGGTGATGAGGCAAGTGGTCCAAGTGAACTTGATCTATGCGGGTGCCAGGAAGAAGGGCTATGATTTCTCAATGACTATTGGAGCCTACAGTTATGCATCCTAGCCTGATGCAAAGAATTTTTTAAAAGCATTCTCAAAGAAGTTTCAACTGGAAACATATGATGTTATGAGGCCACAGTATGATCATGTGAACTATGAATGAGATTACTTGCAAATGGGTCACACTATTCATCACATTGATGACATAGAAGACTATTGGGCCAACTGCAAGGATGATCTAAAAAGCAAAGATCAATTCTATTCAAGATTAACTATTGAACAAATCAAAAGGTTCAAAGTTAAGATTGAAATTGAAGGCATAGAAGATGATGGCTAGAATATGTATGATGATACATACATAGAGAATATTAAGCCCCTTCCTATAAGCTTTGAACCCATGCTAGGTCAAGCCATTGATGATTTACAGACCTTGATGGGTGGGATCTACAAAAGGATAGAGTATTGGATTGAATGGACGACAAGAAAAAGGAAGAGGTTAGAAAGGAAGCCTCTGTCTCGACAAACTCCTGAAAAAGTGACCAGGAGTACTCATGCATCATCTTTAGTGACTATCCCAATCATAGCCAAGGAGCTAGCTCAACTAGCAGGTCTTGGATACAGAACACTCTAGAATGCAAGAGGAAGAGGTAAAAGAAGGAGCTCCTAGTAAGGATACTCTTTCACGGGCCTTACAATCTAGTACCACCGTGAGCAAGGTGAAGAAAGAAAAGACATTTTCCACATTAGGCCAACATCGAGAAACAGGGAACTTCACCATGGAGGTAGCAAAGCCCACAAAAGAAGGCAGGATTGAGGATTTGACTACCTCTGATTTTGAGCTACAATCATTTGATATGGGATTGGATTGCCATGATAATAAGGTGGATTGGTGGAAGTCCACTAATATTATAATTGAAGAAGAGATTGAGGATCTCAAGACTGCTAAAGTCTAACTTAAAGCAAAAGTCACTGAACTAACTAACTTTATCAGACAATTAGTTACCCCAGTTGTGAGCATTCCTAGTTCACAAGCCACTTTTGACCCCAATGTTGCAGAGAATCAAGCCATCATAGCCAAGTTACAAGAAGATAGGCATTTTGGGAAGATTGGTAAATTATGGATCAAGAGGCTCAAATCTGAAGGGCTGGTAGTTATTAAGCAGCTGGGTGACACTTTCCTAAAGTTGGAGAAGGAGAGAAATAACATTGACAAGAATTTGCAGACTCTGACATCAGAGAGAGTGAAGTGTCAATAATGCATAGTAATGTTGCATATAGTAGTTAAAATGAAGACTAAGGAGGCAATAAAGGCTAAGATCTTGTAGAAAGGAGATGAGCCTTTGATTGAATGGCTTCAAAGCCTAGAATTTAAGACTGAGATGATCATCCAAGCCTAAGGAGGGTTGCAATAGATAGATGTAAAAATCAAAGAGGAATAGAACAAAGATTTTGAACTCATTCAGGGTCTTCACATAGAGTCACAAACAAGTGGTCAAGGGAAAGAAATTATCAGAGTGACCAACATGCAGAAATCCTTTTTTGATTATGTGGATAAGTTGGCCGAACAGTCTTCCTCTCACTTGGATAAGGTGTTGAAACTCCAATAGTTGAGTGGATGCATCTATAAAGCCATGGAAAATTTGAAAGATCAGGTAGATGTGGTTAAGAACCTGGCCAAAGATCATTCCCAATGGCTCATCAGATATACCAATGTCCATGTATCAATAGACATGAAGAGCTAATTCTGATCGTCACAACTCTCACCACCTATAGGGCGAAAATAGATAACGGGAAGTAAATGGAGGCATAAATATAATCCCTCTTATAATAAATTTTGATAGATCTTGTAACAGATAAACATTTTTTTATCATTTCTGGTTAGGGAAGTTGAACCATTTTGGTTACCCCTTTTTGTGATGGTCAAACTCTGAAGATCTATATGTACTATTTTGAAAATCAATACAAAGGTCGGCTAAATTTGGGTGTGAAGAACTTCATTTTTGCTGAGTCAAATTTGTTTGTGTCTAAATGCCAATGTTTTAACTGTTCCATTGCATTTATCTTTCTGTCAGTTTGAATTTTTTTTTAAATT
Source organism: Thuja plicata (assembly GCA_018584345.1). Classification (NCBI taxonomy): domain Eukaryota; kingdom Viridiplantae; phylum Streptophyta; class Pinopsida; order Cupressales; family Cupressaceae; genus Thuja; species Thuja plicata. Next base: position 487,415 of record MU227833.1, on the reverse strand, counting down.
AGATTTACAGTTCAGATTAAACTGAAGTTATGTATTATGACCTGATACGGTTAATTGAAGGGAAATCTGGGTGTCATCCATAGATGATGAGAAATTCTCTTAGGAAATAGATTGATTCATCTTCATTATGTTATCATTGATCTTTTAGTTTAGTGTTTTCATCTTCATTGTCAATTCTTGCATTACCAATTTTAGGATCTTATATGATTTATAAAGTCTTGAAATTTGGCTAGATAGAAAGATGAATCTATTTGCCTGAACTAGTTTCTCTCTAGGCCTTGTTTGGATTACCTCTTCTATTCTCAAGTTAAGAACAAACCCCCTTTAAATTAGGAAAGAACAAAATTCATTGAAGATTAATCACTTAAGGGAGCTATACCTTCAAATTCAGAGGGAAATTAGTTATTCAGTTACATTTCCCAACTGTTGTATTTGATTGTTTCTTTAATATTTGGGTATTTTAGAGTTAAAGTGGAAAAGAACAATCTATTTACTAACATGGACCAATGAGAACAAAGAGTTACTATGGTGATAGATATTTCATTCTCTTTTTTGATGATTATTCTAGAATGATGACAATTATGTTCTTAAAAGAAAAATTAGAAGAATTAAAGATGTTTAAATGGTATAAAGCTATTGTAGAAAAACAAAGTGGTAAGGAACAGAAATGCTTAAGATCAGATATAGGAGGAGAATTTATTTCTGATGAATTCACTAACTTTTGTAATGAGCATGAAATTCAAAGACAGTTTTCTACACCAAGAACACCACATCAAAGTGGGATTGTTGAAAGAAGGAATAGATCCATTGTTGATTGTGCCAGAACACTGATAATTGAGAAAGGAATCACTGAAACATTCTGGAGAGAAGTTGTCAGTACTATTGTCTACACATTGAATAGAGTTCAATCAAAGAAAGACACCAATAAGACACCCTATGAGATATGGTATGGATACACACCCAATGTAGGTTACTTTAGAATTTTTGGAAGTCAATGCTATATTTTGAAAGATGATAGAAATGGAAATCTTGACTCAAAAGGGGAAGAAGGAATATTTTTAGGGTATTCTACCAAAAGAAAGGCTTATAAATGTCTTAACAATTCCTCTAACAAAATAATTGAAATTGCAAATGTTAGAATAGATGAATTTGCAGAGAAAAATGACAAGGAAAGCAAGAAAGAACTAGAAGACTAAAACAGGTTTGTCTATAGTGAAGAACCTGACACTCTTCCCAAGCCACAATGGATTGCTCCCGAGAAACAGAACAATGCATCCGAGAATCATGCTACAAACACCAAAAATCAAGAAATTTCTCAAGATGATGTTCTGAGCGATGGAGAAAAGAATGAAGGTCAAGATGATGATCAAAATGATGAAAAAGAGCTAAACCAATACTTTCCAAGTATGTCATAAGACACCATCCATAGAACCATATCATAGGAGACAAGAAGGTTGGAATGAGAACAAGAAGTAAGTCACTGAACACTAGATGTTTGATTTTTTATTTTGAGCCTAAATCTATTGATATTGTGGCTACTAATCATGTAGTGGGTGTTAACATTGTAAAACCCTAAAATGTTTGATTTTAGAGGTTGCCCTAAAACACATGTTATAAGTGGCTGAGATGCATAATGCATTGTAATTTTGGTGTACTATTTTGATGGATAATAAGAAAGGTTGGATGGCTATGTAGCTAGATGTAGCCTAGATTTTGGGTGAACCACATTAAATCTATGTTATTTGTGTTTAGTTTTATTCTTTTTTTGTTTTTTGCAAATAACTATTTATTCTTATATTGTTTTGGATCTGTCAAACCCTAACAAATACTACAATTGAAAATAAGAATGGGTTAGTGTTATGATGAAGAGATAGAACAGATTGAGAAGAACAAAACATGGACATTAGTACCTAGGCCAAATGACAAGAATTTCATTGGTACCAAATGGATATTCAAAAACAAGCTGAATGAGAATGGAGAAGTTGCAAGGAAAAAAGGAAGATTAGTATGCAAGGGGTATGCACACAAGAAGAATTTATTGACTATGGAGAAACCTTTGCACCCGTTTCTAGACTAGAAGGAGTCAAAATTCTACTTGATTATGCTACATTCAAAGGATTCAAAGTATACCAAATGGATGTCAAATCTACATTCCTAAATGGAATACTAGAAGAAGAGGTATACATTGAACAACCAGAACGGTTTGTTTATCCTAACAAGAGAAACATGGTTTGTAGATAACAAAAAGCCTTGTATGATTTGAAACAAGCATCGAGAGCCTGGTATGAAAGACTTCACTCCTATCTCATAAGTATTGGATTTGTAATAATTAGTGAAAACAACAATCTGTATTTAAAAGAAGATATTGATGATAACATTTTGATTGATGAAATATTTGTTGATGATATCATATTTGGGGGTAATGATATGTTATGTAAATCCTTTTCTAATGAAATGAGGAAAGAGTTTGAGATGTCAATTTTTTGGGAGATCAAATTCTTTCTCTATCTACATATTCTTCAACGGGATGCAGGCATATACATCACACAATCCAAATAAATTAAGGAAGTTCTCAAGATATTCAAGATGGAAGACTCCAAGCCATTTGGAACACCTATGGCAACCGAATCCAAGCTGACAAAGGAAGATAAGTTAAATGAGGTAAATCAGGCCCTATATAGATCAATAATTGGAAAACTCATGTATGTTGTTATACTAGACCAGATATAGCACATGTAGTTGGAATAGTTGCAAGATTCTCTGCTAATCCCAAAGAATCACACATGACTATTGTCAAAATAATTCTGAGATATCTAAAGAATACCGAAGACTATGTCTTATGGTATAAAAGAGAAGGAAAATTTGAGCTTCAAGTCTATATAGATGATGATAGGTCTTGAAATTTAGATTATAGGAAGAGCACAACATGAGGAGCATTCTTCATGGGTGACAGAATCATCACATGGATAAGTAAGAAGCAAGGATGGATCTCACAATCTACTATAGAATCATAATATGTGGTTGTTGCTGCAAATTTCTCTGACATTACATGGATCAAACAATTACTGGAAGGTATGAATATAAAAATTATTGAGCCAGTGATTATCTATTGTAATAATACTAGTGCAATAACCATATCAAAGAACCCAGTCATGGATGCTAAGACTGAGAATATTACTACAAAGTATCATTACTTAAGAGAACAAGTGCAAGAGAAAGAGGTGATAGTAGAATATGTTCAATCCAAGGAACAATTAGCATACATATTCACAAAGCCATTGCCTAAAGATACATTTGAGTACCTGAGAAAGAGACTAGGGGTGCGACACTTGTCTATTAGTCACTAAGCTGACTAGGAGGCTGTGTCAGCCTACACATAATCAAAAGATCATTCATGTTGATGCAAGAAAAGAGGTGAACTAAAAAGATACATCGGTACACAAAAAGGTACTTATCTGAACCGAACACCAGAGTCATTATATTATTAATGGAAAGGGAAATTCAAGGAGTGTATTATAAAAAGGAAGAAGGATATAGTTTGGCATTGTTGTCAAAGGGAGAGAAATTGTATATCCATATGAAATATCCATCATGATCATCCAAAGTGAGAGAAGTATCGTAAGGGAGAGATGACTCAAAGGGAGATAGTATATTATCTATTTTTGTCAAAGGAAAAGGAGAGGAACAATCAAATGGAGAGAATACATCAGAGAAGAGATTCTACAATAAAGGGAGAGATAGAATTAGAAGTTGCTACATCTATCTAGTGAAGGGGATGAAGATTAAAGAAAGTACTCTGCGAGAATCAAATCTAAGCTAGAAGAGCTTACTAAGAGCTAGACATGTGTATTGGTTATAGAATAATAAGTTTGGTAGATTGATGAACTAGAACTAATATATTTCATATTGTATTAGAAGAATGTAGTATGTTGCCATCAATGCCAAAGGGAGAGATTGATGAACTATAACTGATTAAATATTTGAATATGTTAAGTTGATAATCACCGAGCTATAGAAAGTTAATGCAAGACATTAAATCAGTTAATGTATTGTATTTTCATTGATGTCAATTTGATATAATCTTATTGGTTATATAAATATTGTCAAAGACTTCAAAGAACCAAAGAGATAAAGGTTATTTCATCAGTAATGCATAAAAGATCAGTATACACCAAGTGACAACAAACACTGACAGAGAGTGCACCTCGACAGATAGAGAACTCTGAGAGAAGAGTCACAGTGATACTTGACCAAGATGTTAGTAATAACTAAGAGCGGAGTGAATCACTGGCCTCAAAAATATTCCAATTAATCAACCCAAAAAATTAGTACCACAATATTAAGCCTTTAGTTATCTTCAGTCCTATAAGATGAATGCATTCAAATATACTTATCAAATTACTACTGCTTGGAGTGCTTTGTTACACCTTATTCTGTATGTTTACCGAATAGAAATCTTTCAATTTACCAAAAAATAGTAAATTACTTAGAGTATATCGATCAATCTAGATTAGTTATGTGTAATGAAAAACACTAAAGTAATGACTCATAAACATATTGACACATATATTTTTAACGTGGAAACCCTGTTAAGGGAAAAACCACTTGGGACCGGTAACCCAAAGTTTTCACTCTTTTGAAGTCAGCTCAGTGAAAATCCAACCTTGTTAAAGGTTACTAACACACTATTAGGTGTGACCTTGTTAGAGGATTTAAAATATTAGTTTGTCACTTGATATCAGGCATTTCTATGCTACCTTCCTTGTCCAAACTCTTATGGTTTTTCAAATGGTATCTGGCATCTCATGCTATCTTCATGATCAAACTTTTTGATACTCCTTGGGATGTATCTCAATATAGAAAGGATCTTTAAATCTTGCTCGGTTAAGAGACTTTCTGAATCAATGTTTAAACAAAAATAGTATGATCTGTTCACATATACAACTTATACTTGCAGATTTTCAGATCTATTGTAAGCTCATTAAACCAATCTAATCAATATATCTTTTCAATACCTTTGCTCTGATGACATGTAACTGATTGAATGTTTCAAGATGTTAAGTTGATGATTATGCAAGGCATTAAATTAGTTAATGTATTGTATTGTCATTAATTTCAACTTGATATAATTTGTATGGTTGTGGAAATACTGCTAAAGACTTCAAAGAACTGATGAATCAAGACTATCCTATCAGTAATGCATACAAGTCAAGTATTCACTATGTGATTGCATACACCAACGGATTGCACAATGACAATAAGAGTAAAATATCAGAGTCATAGTGTTACCCGATGAGCTAATGCATAGCATTACTGACAATCAGAGTTACAGTGTTTCCCGATGAGCAAAATGTTGAGTAACCCGATGGAAATAATTTCAGTGTTGCCTGACGGAGAAGACAAGGATGGAGATCCTGATGACAACTGAAGTCACACTGATAGAAGAGTCAATTATCACCGATGACTAACTAAAGTTTTGACTGACATAATAGAGAGTTTAGAAAATGACAAAATGCTTAGTTGTCAAGAAGCTAAAGATAGAATTAAAGGATACTTATTATTGTTTTGATCATCTAGATAAAGCCGGAGATAAGTAAGTGATTTAAAGCTGATTTGTCCAGTTGGAAAGAAGATCTCTTTGAGATAAATCATGAGTTTGCTTTAAATCTATTAGAAAGAAAGCCAAGAAAAGGGGAAATCATGTCTATATAGAGACAAACCCAATTCATTACGAATTGTGGGGTGAACAAGAGAAGAAGAAAGATGCTAAAGAAAATTTGAAGGAGAAAGAAAGTCTTCATTCAGTCCTGAACAACAAGCTAAAGGAAGAGCTAGATTCTACAGACACCGACGAACAGTGAGACAAGCATCACAGAGTAGAACAAGTGTGGAGAAAAGGTATATATTTGACTATATTGATCAATGAAGTAATGGACCTACAATAGATCTGAAAATATGCAATTGAGTTGTATGTATGAACAGATAATTAGTATTTTAGTTTAACCATTGAAGCATATAAGCCTCTTAACCGAGTGGGACTTAAAATTCTTTTTTAATTGAGATACATCCCAAGGAGTGTCAAAAATTTTGATCACAAAAGTAGCATTGGATATGCCCAATACCTATTGACAAGCCAAGTGAGTGTTTGATCAAGGATGGTAGCATTAGATGCCAGATACTAGTTGACAAACTATTTATACAAATCCTCTAACAAGGTCACACCTAACAGTGTGTTTGTAACCATTAATAGGGTTGGCTCTTAACAGGGCTCACTTCAGAAGAGTGAAAATTTTGGGTACCGGTCCCAGTGGTTTTTCCCTTAATGGGGTTTCCATGTTAAAATCCTTGTGTTATGTGTTTATGGTTTATCACTTTACTATTTTACATTTCACATATGCATTTTTGGATTTATTGATATACTCTACAGATTTACTGTGTTTCGGTAAATAAGTTTACTACTTATCGGTAATCATATAGAAGAGAGATTAGAAAAGTAATCCGACAAGTGGAAAATTGATTAAATTATTTCAAGGCATACATCTTGTAGGACAAAAGATAACTTGAGACATAATTAGTGGTTATAAGTTTTAAGGGTTGATTTAAGGATTAAAATTTGAGGCCACTGATTCACCCCCCCNAATTTGAGGCCACTGATTCCCCCCCCCCCCCCCTCTCAGTTATTACTAACAATTGGTATCAGAGCTTGTGTGCTTAGAAGGAATGTTTCAAGACCTAAGCTAGAGATCACAAGATGAACAGACGAGATGTGCCCAAGTTGAACAAAGATAATTTTTCTTCGTGCCAGAGCAGAATAAGACTCCACTTATCAGGTATTGGTAATGATGTTACTCAATACTTAGATGTTGAATATGTGTTTCCCACAAGAGCATCAATAGTTGAACAATTGAGAGAGAAGCATGAACACAATTGCATGATGATAGAACTTGCTTCATCACTCTCCAATGCTGAATTTGAAGATGTCAAAACCTACAAGACTACAAAGAAGATGTGGGACAAATTGATGCTTGTACATGGTGGTGACAGGAATGTTTTGAGAGCCAAGGCATAAATCCTTAGAGGAAAGTTTGATGATCTCAAAATGAAAGAAGGTGAAAACATCACTCAGTACAGCACAAGAATCAAAGAGGTAGTCAATGCTATCTGAGGAGTTGGAGGTATACTAGAAGAAGATATAGTGGTAAGTAAAATTCTAAGAACCTTACTACCTACTTATGCTATTAGAGTATCTTCCATTCAAGAAATGACAGCAGTACCAAATAGCAATGTTACTCTAGATAATTTGATTGGAAGACTGATTTCATTTGAGATGAACAACTTTGATAATAGTGTCTTACAAAACATAGAGTATGCATTCAAAAATTCTATGAGAATAAGTAAATCAAGTCATAAAACACTATGAGAAAAGATAGTGATAGTGAAAGTGAAGAAGATGATCTTGATGAAATTGAAGTGTTTATGGCTAGAAGAATGCAAAGAGGCAAAGGTAAATATAAAGGTAAATTACCACTTGTTTGTTTTAATTGCAAAGAGATTGGACACTTTGCTGCAAGATGTACTAACAAAAGAAAATATGACAGAAGTAATGATAGATCATTTGAAAAGAATTCTGACAGAGGTGGTTATAGAAGCTACCAAAAATCAGAAAGAAGAGATACCCGAGACTATAAGGACAAAGGAAAGAAGGCCAGTTACCTAGAAAAATGCAAAGATGAAGACACTGACACCAAATTTGATGAAGACATCAAGATGGTGTTTGTGACAGCAAAAGATAATTCAGATGATGATGAAGAAAGGTATGTAGAAACAACACTCATATCTAAGATTAGTAAAAATGATGTCTGGATCATAGATAGTGGCTGCATTCACCATATGATTGGTGATAAGAAAATTTTTGAGACTTTTGAATACTATAAAGGTGGTTTAGTAAGAATGGGTAATGACACACCTTGTCCAGTTGAAGGTAGAGGAACCATAATGTTGAATAACCAGATAAAATGTGAAAATTCTTATTGGGTAAATAGATTGAATTATAATCTATTGAGTGTATCTCAGCTGAATAATTTAGGTCACAGCATAGTATTTGAAAATAAGAAGGAAAATATCTTCAATAAATTAGGAAATCTGATTGGTACCGATGAGCAGACAAAAGGTAACTTATTCTATCTGAATGATACTGACACCACTCGTTTGATTCCTACAAACAAAGACATATGGTTGTGGCATAAAATATTGAGTCAACTTCAACAACATGATAAATATTAGGAAAAAGAGAAATATCAGAGGCTTATCAACGATGACCAAGCCTGACACCATCATGTGTAAGAATTGTCAAAAAGGTAAAATGACAAAGTCTAGTTTTAAAAGCAGAACCCATACTTCTGATACAATTCTAGAATCAGTCTATACTGATTTATGTGGACCTATAAGGACAAAGTGTTATTGTGGAGATAGATATTTTATTCTCTTTGTTGATGATTACTCTAGAATAATGGAAGTCATGTTTCTAAAAGATAAATCAAAAGCATTTAAGATGTTTAAATGGTACAAAACAATGGTTGAGAAGCAAAGTGGCAAGGAGTTAAAATGCTTAAAATCAGATAGAGGAGGGGAATTTATTTCAGATAAATTTACTAACTTTTGTAATGAGCATGGAATCAAAAGACAAGTCTCTGCACCAAGAACAGCACAGCAGAATGGAATTGCTGAAAGAAGGAACAAATCCATAGTTGATTGTGCAAGGACACTGATGATAGAGAAAGGGATCACCCAAATCTTCTGGAGGGAAGCTGTCAGTACTACTATTTACACATTGAACAGATTACAATTGAAGAAAGACACCTTATGAGCTATGGTATGGATACATATCCAATGTAAGTTATTTCAAAAAATTTGGCAGTCAATGTTATATCTTAAAAGATGATAGAAATGGAAAACTTGACTCCAAGAGTGATGAAGGAATCTTTCTAGGGTATTCTACCAAGAGAAAGGCTTATAAATGTCTAAACAAAGCCTCTAACAAAATTGTTGAAAGTGCAAATGTAAAGATAGATGAATTTACAGAGAAAAATGAAAAGGAAAGCACTAAAGAACCAGAGGAATACAATAGGTTCACTTACAATGAGGAACCTAAAACTCTACCTGATTAACAATGTAGAGCTCCTAAGCAACAGATCATTGCACTCAAGCATAAGGCTTCAAATACTGATGATCAAAATATTGCTCAGAATGATGCACAAAGTGATGGAGAACAGAATGAAGAACAAAATAATGATCAAGTTGATAGACAAAGAGCTAAACCTGTACTTGCAAGATATGTCAGAAGGAACCATCCACAGAACCAGATCATAGGAGATAAAAAGGCTGGTATGAGAACCAGAAGTAAGTCTCTAAATACAATATGTCTTATTTGTGATTATGAACCCAAATTTGTCAATGTTGCACTAGATAATGATGAATGGATAAGTGCTATGAATGAAGAGATTGAACAAATAGAGAAAAACAAGACATGGACACTTGTACCAAGACCATATGACAAGAATGTCATTGGTACAAAATGGATATTCAGGAATAAGCTGAATGAGAATGGAGAAGTCACTAGAAATAAAGCAAGACTAGTATGCAAGGGGTATGCACAAGAAGAAGGAATTGAATATGGAGAGACCTTTGCACCCGTTGCTAGGCTAGAAGGAGTAAGAATATTACTTTCTTATGTTTCATATTAAGGATTCAAGGTATATCAAATGGATGTCAAGTCTGCATTCCTAAATGGAATACTTGAAGAAGAGGTATACATTGAACAACCAAAAGGGTTTGTTGATCCAGACAAGAGGGACATGGTATGTAGACT
>MU227833.1:463037-477497 GCA_018584345.1 Thuja plicata | reverse complement strand
CTAAATGGAATACTTGAAGAAGAGGTATACATTGAACAACCAAAAGGGTTTGTTGATCCAGACAAGAGGGACATGGTATGTAGACTACACAAAGCCTTGTATGGATTGAAACAAGCACCCTGAGCCTGGTATGAAAGACTTCATTTCTATCTTATAAGTATTGGATTTGTAAGGACTAGTGAAAACAATAATCTTTATTTGAAGGAAGATATTGATGCTAACATTTTGATTATTGAGATATTTGTTGATGACATCATATTTGGAGGCAATGTTATGCTATGCAAATCATTTGCAAATGAAATGAGCAAATATTTTGAGATGTCTATGTTTGGAGAGATCAAGTTCTTTCTTGGTCTGCAGATCATGCAACAAGATGAAGGTATTTTTATTACACAATCCAACTACATCGAAGAAGTACTAAAAATATTCAAGATGGAAGAGTCCAAACCAGTTCGAACACTGATGGAAACTGGATGCAAACTGACAAAGGAAGACAAGTCATCAGAGGTAAATCAGACTTTGTACAGATGAATGATTGGAAAAATCATGTATGTTGTACATACTAGACCAGATATTGCACATGCAGTAGAAATAGTTGCTATATTTTCTACTAATCCCAAAGAATCACATATGACTACTGTGAAAATAATTCTAAGATATCTGAAGAATATCGAGGAATATGGATTATGGTATAGAAGAGAAGGAAAATTTGAACTTAAGGTCTTTACCAATGCTAATTGGGCTGGAAATATTGATGACTGAAAGAGCACAACTGGAGGAGAATTCTTCATGGGTGAAAAACTTGTCACATGGATCAACAAGAAACAAGGATGCATCTCATAATCTATTGTAGAGGTAGAGTATGTTGCTGCTGCTGCAAACTGCTCAAATATTGCATGGATCAAATAGTTACTGGAAGGTATGCATATGAAAATTTTAGAACCAGTAATTATCTACTATGATAATACGAGTGCAATAAAAATTTCCAAAAATCTAGTCATGCATGCTAAAACAAAGCATATTGCCATCAAGTATCATTATTTGAGAGAACAAGTTCAGGAAAAAGAGGTGATACTTGAGTATGTGCAATCAAAGGAACAATTGGTCGATATCTTCACCAAGCCATTGCCCAAGGATGCATTTGAGTACTTGAGAAAGAGACTAGGGGTTAGACCCTTGTCTACTAGTCAGTAAAGCTGACTAGAAGGCTGCATCAGCCTACACATTATCATAATATCATTCATGTTGATGCAAGTAGAGAGATGAACTTCAAAGATAAATCTATACACAGCAAGGTATATATCTATTCCAAGCACCAGAGTTGTTACCGATGGAATGGGAAATGCAAGGAATATATTATGGATAGAAAGAATCCATTTTGCATCACTGTCAAATATTTGCTTGAAAAAGATGTTTGGCATTGTTGTCAAAGGGAGAGAGATATCTCATTATCATACATATAGAGATTATATCCAATATCAACTTAGGGAAAGATCATATCCATCACAGTATCCATAGGGAGAGAAGAATGTAACAAGAAAGGGAGAGTACACACAAAGGAAGAGAATTACTGACAAAAGACATCACAAGAAAGGAGAACAGTTAGAGGGAGAGAGTTTGACATAGAAGGAGAACACATCACATCAGAGAAAGAAAGATTCTACATCCATCCAATAAAGGGGTTGAAGACAGAATAAAAGTTGCAAGAATCAAATCAAAGCTATTTGAGCTTACCGAAAGCTAGACATTTGTATTAGTTACATTAGGAAAGCTTGATGAAACTATATATTTCATATTGTATTAGTAATAGTATAGTATGATAATGTAGTATGTTTCCATCAATGCCAAAGGGAGAGATTGATGACATGTAACTGATTGAATGTTTGAAGATGTTAAGTTGATGATCATGCAAGGCATTAAATCAATTAATATATTGTATTTTCATTAATTTCAACTTGATATAATCTGTATGGTCATGGAAATACTACTAAAGACTTAAAAGAACCGATGAATCAAGAATATGCTATCAGTAATGCATACAAGTCAAGTATTCACTAAGTGACTGTATACACCAATGGAGTGCACACCGATGGTGCGAGTAAAAGAGCAGAGTCACAGTGTTATTTGAAAAGCTAATACCCATCATTACCAATGAGCAGAGTTATAGTGTTTCCTGATGAGCAAAACATTGAGTAACCCGACGGAAAGAATTTTAGTGTTTCTTGACAGAGAAGACAAGGATGGATATCGTAATGACAAATGAAGTCACACTGATAGAATAGTCAGTTATCACCGATGACTAACTGAAGTGCTAATCGACATAATAGAGAGTTCTAAAAATGACAAAATGCCTTAGCTATCAAAAAGCTAAAGATAAAATTAAAGGATACTTATTATTGTTTTGATCATCCAGATAAAGCCAGAGATAAGTAAGTGATTTAAAGCTGATTTGTCCAGTTGGCAAGAAGATCTCTTTGAGATAAATCATGGGTTTGCTTTAAATCTATTAGCAAGAATTGTGGAACATGCCAAGAATCAAGAAAGCCAAGAAAGCCAAGAAAAGGGGAAATCATTTCTATATAGAGACAAACCCAATTCATTACGAATTGTGGGGTGAACAAGAGAAGAGGAAAGATGCTAAAGAAAATCTGAAGGAGAAATAAAGTCTTCATTTAGTCCTGATCAACAAGCTAAAAGAAGAGATAGATTCTATAGACACGGATGAAAACTGAGACAAGCATCACAGAGCATAACAAGTGTGGAGCAAAGGTATATATTTGATTATATTGATCAGTGAAGTAATGGACCTACAATAGATCTAAAAATCTGTAATTGAGTTGTATGTATGAATAGATCATTGGTGTTTCAGTTTAACCATTGAAGCATATAAGCCTCTTAAACAAGTAGGACTTAAAAGTATTTTTCAATTGAGATACATCCCAAGGAATGTCAAAAAGTTTGATCACAAAAGTAGCATTGGATATGCCCGATACCTATTGACAGGCCAAGTGAGTGTTTGATCAAGGATGGTAGCATTAGATGCCAGATACTAGTTGACAAACTATTTCTAAAATCCTCTAACAAGGTCACACCTAACATTGTGTTTTTAACATGGCTCACTTCAGAAGAGTGAAAATTTGGGGTACCGGTCCCAGTGGTTTTTCCCTTAACAGGGTTTCCACATTAAAATCCTTGTGTTATGTGTTTATGGTTTATCACTTTAATGTTTTATATTTCACATATGCATTTTTGGATTTATCGATATACTCTACATATTTACTGTGTTTCGGTAAATAAGTTTACTGCTTATCAGTAATCATATAGAAAGTAGATTAGCAAAGCAACCCGACAAGTAGAAAATTGATTAAAGTATTTTAAGACATACATCTTGTAGGAAAGAAGATAACTTGAGACATAATTAGTGGTTATAACTTTTAAGTTTTGATTTAAGGATTAAAATTTGAGACCACTGATTCATTCCCTCCCCCCTCTCAGTTATTACTAACATGCTCCACTTTTTTTCTGCTTGGTGATGCTATGCTCTGTTGCTCGGTGTCCGCAGAAATATTTAACTCTTTCCTTAGCTTGATTTATCAGGATTGTATGAAGTTGTTCTTCATCATTTTCTCTCCAGCATCCTCTTTTTCATTCACTCCCCTTAATTTTTGATGAATTAAGTTGTCTCTTTATAGACATGATATCACCATTTCTAGGTTCTTGATTTTCTTGATCTTGGCGTGATTTGCAATCTTAGCCAATCTGATTTAAAAAATCACTTCATGTTTTATCTTGTAGAAATCTTCTTCCCAACTGGACAAAACAACTTTAAATCCTTTACTTATCTTTGGCTTTATCTTGTCGATGAAAACAATGATAACTACCAGTTAAGTCTATATTTAGCTCTGTCAACTAGATATTTTTTGTTTCTGAACTCCAGTTAACTTTAGTGTTTTAACTCTTTGATAGCTTCGGTCAACACTCCAGTTCTCCTTGGGCTTCTCCGTCAAGGTTGTTTGTCCGTTGGGATTGTCTGTCCTTCGGGCTTGTATGTCCATCAGGTTACACTATGATTCTAGCCATCGGGTATGCTTTTGATTCTACTCGTCGATAATGCTCGTCGGGTTTCTTACTCGGGCATCACTGTGACTTAACTTTTGGTGATCTTTGTCCGTTAGATTCCACTAGCCGTCGGTTTTTGTATTCACTTAGTGAATTATTTTCTTTTATGCATTATTGAAAGCATAATTTGTATCTCTCTAATTCTCTGAATTCTTTGACACTTTGATTATAACCAATTAGATTATATCAAGTTGACATAAATGACAATACAATCCATTAACTTATTTAATGTCTTGCATTATCTTTCTACATTTCGGTGATCAACTTAACATCTTCAAACATTTAATTAGTTACATGTCATCAATCTCTCCGTTTGAATTTGATGGCAACACACTATATTATTACTAATACAATATGAAATATAACGGTTTCATCAATCTTTCCTATTGTAACTATTACAAATGTCTAGTTCTTGGTAAGCTCATATAGCTTAGATTTGTTTCTTGTAGAGTGGATTTCATTAATCTTCAATCCCTTCGTTGCATAGATGTAGCATCTTTTGTCTCTATTCTAATATGTGCTCTACCTTGACTGTTCCTCTTCTTGATAAAAAAAATTTTACAGCAATCTCTTCCTTTGTGTAAACTCTCTCCCTTTTTTTAGTTCTCTCCCTAAGATGGATATTTCATATGTAATCAATTTCTCTCCCTTTGAATATTGATTAACTCTTCCTTTTGATTCTTAGGAACTTCTCTTCATGGATAATGATATAATCTTTTCTGATCAATGAGATAATCTCTCTTTTATGAGATAATATCTCCCTTTGACAACAATGCTAAACAAGTTTCTTCTATATCATCTTTCATCCCTTTATATAATATATTCCTTGAATTTTCCTATCCATCAGCAATACAATGTCTCTTGTGTTTGGTGCAGACTTGTACCTTGTTGTGTACAAATGTATCTATTGTTGTTCATCTCAGTGTTTGCATCAACGTGAATGATCTTCTGATTATGTGTAGGCTGATGCAGCCTCCTAGTCAGCTTACTGACCGATAGACAAAGGTTGGACCCCTAGTCTCTGTCTCAGGTACTCAAATGTATCTTTTGGTAATGGCTTGGTAAAGATATTATCTAATTGTTCCTTTGATTGAACATATTCTAGTATCACCTCCTTTGCTTGTACTTGTTCTCTTAGATAGTGATACTTTATAGAAATATACTTAGTCTTAACATGCATGAATGGATTCTTAGAAATGTTAATTCCACTTGTATTATCACAATAGATAATTATTGGTTCAAGAATCTTCATATTCATACCTTCCAACAATTGTTTGATCCATGCAATATTGGAGAAATTTGCAGTAGCAGCCACATACTCTGCTTCTGCAGTAGACTGAGAGATTCATCCTTGTTTCTTGCTTATCCATGTGACAAGTCTATCATCCATGAAGAATGCTCCTCCAGTTGTGCTCTTTCGGTCATCAATGTTTCCAGCTCAATCAGCATCGGTATAGACTTGTAGCTCAAATTTTCCTTCTCTTTTATACCATAAGCCATAGTCCTCGGTGTTCTTCAAATATCTCAAAATTCTCTTGACAGTAGTCATATGTGATTCTTTGGGATTCGTAGAGAATATTGCAATTATTCCAAATGCATTTTCTATATCTGGTCTGGTATTAACAACATACATTAGTTTTCCAATCATTGATCTATACAAGGTTTGATTTACCTCATTTGATTTGTCTTCTGTTTCCACCTTACATCTGGTAGTCATAGGTGATCCAACTAGTTTGGAATCTTCCATCTTGAATATCTTTAGCACTTCCTTGATGTGTTTGGACTGAGTGATATATATGTCTGCATCTTGTTGAAGAATCTATACACCAAGAAAGAATTTGATCTCCCCAAACATAGACATTTCAAATTCTTTGCTCATTGCATTAGCAAAGAATTTGCATAACATTTTATTTCCCCCAAAAATGATATCATCAATAAAAATTTCAGTAATCAGAATATTACCATCAGTATCTTCTTTTGAGTACAGATTGTTATTTTCACTTGTTCTTACAAATTTAATGCTAATGAGATAGGATTGAAGTCTTTCATACCAGGCTCTAGGTGCTTGTTTCAATCCATACAAGGCTTTATGTAGTCTATATACCATGTTTCTCTTGTCTGGATAAACAAACCCTTCTATTTGTTCAATGTAAACCTCTTCTTCTATTATTCCATTTAGGAATACAGATTTGACATCCATCTGGTATACCTTGATTCCTTTGAATGCAGCATAAGAAAGTAAGATTCTAACTCCTTCTATTCTAACAATGGGTGCAAATGTTTCTCCATAATAAATACCTTCTTCTTGTGAATACCCCTTGCATACTAACCTTGCTTTGTTTCTTGTGACCTCTCCATTCTCATTCAACTTTTTTTTGAATATCCATTTGGTACCGATGACATTCTTTTCATTTGGTCTCAGTAATAGTGCCCATGTACTGTTCTTCTCAATCTTTTTTATTTCTTCATTCATAGCACTGACTCATTATTCATTCTCAAGTACAGTATTAACAGATTTAGGCTCAAAATCACAAAGTAAACATCTAGTGTTTAGTGACTTACTTCTTATTCTCATTCCAACCTTCTTGTCTCCTATGATTTGATTATGTGGATGATGTCTTCTAACATACATGGAAAGTTTTGGTTTAGCTTTGTGTTCATCATTTTGATCATCTTCTTGACCTTTGTTTTGATCTCCATCACTCAGAACATCATCTTGAGGAATTTCCTGATTTTTGGTAATTGCAGCCTGATGCTTGGGTGCAATGTTCTATTGGTCGGGTAGAGTGTCAGGTTCTGTATAAACAAACCTATTGTAGTCCTCTAGTTCTCTTTTAATTTCCTTATCATTCTTTTCTGCAAATTAATCTTTTTTCACATTTTCACTTTCAATGATCTTGTTAGATGACTTGTTAAGACACTTATAGGCCTTACTTTTGGTTGAGTACCCTAGAAAGATACCTTCTTCACTTTTGGAGTCAAGTTTTCCATTTATAACATCCTTTAAAATATAACATTGACTACCAAATATTTTGAAGTAGCTTACATTGGGTGTATGACCATACCAAAGTTCATAGGGTGTCTTCTTTGTGTCCTTCTTCAGTTGTACTATGTTCAATGTATAGACAGTAGTTTTTACAGCTTCCCTCTAGAAAGTTTGAGTGATGCTCTTCTCAATCATCAATGTTCTTGCACTGTCAACAATTGATCTGTTTCTCCTTTCAAAATTTACATTTTGTTGTGGTGTTCTTAGTGCATAAACATGTCTTTTAATTCCATGCCCATTGCAATAGTTAGTGAATTCATCTTAAGTAAATTCCCCTCCTCTATCTGACCTTAAGCATTTCAATTTCTTTTCACTTTGTTTTTCTACCATAGCCTTATACCATTTAAACATCTTGAATGCTTCTGATTTATCTTTTAAGAACATAACTGTCATCATTCTAGAATAATCATCAACAAAGAGAATAAAATACCTATCTCCATAGTAACTCTTTGTCCTCATGGGTCCACACAGATATGTATGGACTAATTCTAGAATTGCATTAGATGTATGGGTTTTACTCTTCAAACTAGACTTTGTCATCTTAACTTTTTGACAGTTCTTGCACATGATATGCTTGGGCTTTGTCATGCTTGGTAAGCCTTTTACTCTTCTTTTGTTGCTTATCTTTATCATGTTGTCAAAATTCACATGGCATAGTCTTTTATGCCACAACCATATGTCTTCGTTTCTATCCATTAAACAAGTGGTTTTAATATCATCAATATAGAAAAGGTTAACTTTTGTTTGCTCACTAGTTCCAATCAACCTTCCTGATTCATTGAAGATATTTGCCTTCTTATTCTCAAATGCTACTCTATGACCTATATTTTTTATCTCTAAAACACTTAACATATTATAATTTGGTCCTTTTACCTAGTAAGTATTTTCACATTTTATCAGGTTATTCAACATTATAGTTCATTTACCTTCAACTGGACAAGGTGTATCATTTCCCATTCTTACTGAACCACCATTATAGTATTCAAAAGTCTCAAATTTTTTTTTATCACTGATCATATGGTGAGTTCAGCCACTGTCTATGATCTAGACATCATTCTTACTAACCTTAGATATGAGTGTTGTTTCTACATACCTTTCTTCTTCTTCATCTGAATCATCCTTCATGGCTACAAATACCATCTCAATGTCTTCTTCTAATTCGGTGTCAATGTCATCAGCTCTGTTCTTAGCTAGGTAACAAGCCTTCTTCCCTTTATTCTTGTAGTCTCGGGTATCTCTTTTGTCAGATTGTCGGTTGCTTCGGTAATCTCTGTTATCACCTCTATCAAACTTATTCTCATATGATCTATCATTACTTCTATCATATTTTCTTCTATTTGGACATCTTGTAGCAAAGTGTCCAGCCTCTTTACAATTGAAACATACAAGTGGTAATTTACCTTTGTATCTCCCTTTGCCTCTCTGCAATCTTCTTTCTATTAGTGCTTCAATCTCATCAAGTCCTTGATCCTCATTGTCACTTCCACTATCATTTCTAATATCATGTCTATGACTTGAATTACTCATTTTCAAAGAAGATTTGAATGTAGATTCTATATATGGTAAGACACTATTATCAAAGTTATTCATCTAAAATGAAATCAGTCTACCAATCAAATTATCTAGATTGACTGTATTGTTTGCAACTGCTCTCATTTCTTGAATAGCAGAAACTCTAATAGCATATATAGGTAGTAAGGTTCTTAAGATTTTACATACCATTATCTCCTCTTCAAGTACACCTCCAACTCCTCAGATAGCATTGACTACCTCTTGGATTCTGCAGCTACACTAAGTGATATTTTCTCCTTCTTTAATCCTTAGGTCATCAAACCTCCCTCTTAGGATTTTTACCTTGGCTCTTAGTACATTAGCACCTCCTCGATGTACCATCTTCAACTTATCCCACATTTTCTTTGCAGAGGTGTAGGTTTTGACATCTTCAAACTCAGCATTAGAGAGTGATGGGTCAAGTTCTATCATGATGCAATTATGTTCATGATTTTCTCTTAATTTCTCAAGAGTGTGAGGTCCTGTAGGCAACACATATTTAGTATCAAGGTGTTGAGTAACATCATTACCAATACCTAATAGGTGGAGTCTTATTCTTTTTTGTCATGATGCAAAGTTGTCTTTATTCAACTTGGGCACATCTCATCTATTCATCTTGTGATCTTTTTCTCGAGTTGTTAAACTATCTTTCTAAGCACACAAGCTCTAATACCAATTGTTAGTAATAACTGAGAGGAGGGGGTGAATCAGTGGCCTATAAAATATTCCAATTAATCAACCCAAAAACTTAGTACCACAATATTAAGCCTCTAGTTATCTTCAGTCCTATAAGATGAATGCCTTCAAATATACTTATCAAATTACTACTGCTCAGAGTGATTTGTTACACCTTATTCTATATGTTTACCGAATAGTAGTCTTTCAATTTACCAAAAAAAGGTAAATTACTTAGAGTATATCGATCAATCTAGATTAGCTATGTGTAATGGAAAATACTAAAGTAATGACTCACAAATACATTAACACATGGATTTTTAACGTAGAAACCTTGTTAAGGTAAATCCCACTTGGGACCGGTAACCCAAAATTTTCACTCTTCTTAAGTGATCTCGGTGAAGAGCCAACCCTGTTAAAGGTTACAAACACACTATTAGGTGTGAACTTGTTAGAGGATTTAAAGGATTAGTTTGTCACTTGATATCGGTCATTTCTATGCTACCTTCCTTTTCCAAACTCTTTTGGTTTGTCAAATGGTATCTGGCATCTCATGCTATCTTCATGATCAAACTTTTTGATACTCCTTGGGATGTATCTCAACATAGAAAGGATCTTTAAATCCTGCTCGGTTAAGAGACTTTCTGAATCAATGGTTAAATTGAAATAGTATGATCTATTCACATATACAACTTATACTTTCATATTATCAGATCTATTGTAAGCTCATTAAACCAATCTGATCAATATATCTTTTCAATACCTTTGGTCCACTTTTGTTCTACTCGGTGACGCTATGCTCTATTGCTTGGTGTCCACAGAAATATTTAGCTCTTTCCTTAGCTTGATTGATCAGGACTGTATGAAATTGTTCCTCATCAGTTTCTCTCCAGCATCCTCTTTTTCATTCACTCCCCTTAATTCATGATGAATTAAGTTGTCTCTTTATAGACATGATATCACCATTTCTAGGTTCTTGATTTTCTTGATCTTGGCATGATCCGCAATCTTAGCCAATCTAATTTAAAGAATAACTTCCTATTTTATCTCGTAGAAATATTCTTGCCAACTGAACAAAATATCTTTAAATCCTTTATTTATCTTTGGCTTTATCTTGTCGATGAAAACAATGACAACTCCCAGTTAAGTCTATATTTAGCTCTGCCAACTATATATTTTGTCATTTCTAAACTCTAGTTAAATTTGGTGTTTTAACTCTTTGATAGCTTCAGTCAACACTCTAGTTCTCCTCAGTCTTCTCCGTCGGGGTTGTTTGTCCATCGGGGTTGTTTATCCTTTGGGATTGTCTGTCCATCGAGTTACACTGATATTCTAGCCATCGGGTATGCTTGTGATTCTGCTCGTCGATAATGATCATTGGGTTTCTTGCTCGAATATCACTGTAACTTAAGTTTCAGTGATCTTTGTCCCTCAGGTTCCACTAGTTTTTGGTGTTTGTAGTCACTTAGTGAATGCTTATCGTTTATGCATTACTAAAAGCATAATATTTATCTCTCTAATTCTTTAAATTCGTTGACACTTTGATTATAAACAATTAGATTATATCAAGTTGACATCAATGACAATACAATCCATTAACTAATTTAATGTCTTGCATTATCTTTCTGCATTTTGGTGATCAACTTAACATCTTCAAACATTCAATAAGTTACATGTCATCAAAAGATGCACGAGAAATCATTACCAAGCAGAACAAAAGAGTAACCCGAGAAAAACTAAAAGTTATAGTGTTCCCTAACGGAAAAAAAACCCTGATGGACAGAGATGCCCGAGGAAAAATGAAGTCAAAACTGAGCTAACAAGGAGTTAAACACCGAAAATAACTAAAGTTCAAAAACAAAAAAATACTTAGTTGGCAGGAGATAAATATGGATTTAACTGGTTGATCACATTTTTTTCATCGACAAGTTAACAACAAGAGATAAGCTAGAGTTTTAAAGTTGTTTTGTTCCATTTGTCAAATAGAAATTTACGGGATAAAACTAAAGCAAGTTTTAAAGCAAGAATGGTGAGAATTGTAGATCACACCAAGAAAAATAAATTCAAGGACTTAGAAATGGTGAAATCATGTCTATAAGATAGATAAGATAATTCATTGAAAAAAGGAGGGGTGAATAGAGAAGAGGATGTTGAAGAGAATAATAGTGAAGAAGACTTCATACAGTCCTGATCAAACAAGCTAAAGATCTCTATGGACACCTAGCAACAGAGAAGCAACAGCATCACCGAGCAGAAAGAAGTGGAGCAAAAGGAACAAAAGGGAAACATTGATCAGAAAGGTATTATGATCTTACAATAGATCTAAACATCTGCAAGTCTAAGTTGTATTTATGAACAGGTCATATACTATTTTAGTTTAACCATTGGATTAGAAAGTCTCTTAATCAAGCAGGATTTAATTATCCTTTATATATTGAGATAAATCCCAAGGAGTATCAAAAGGTTTATCATTAAGATAGCATAGTGAATGCCAGATATCAATTGATAAACTGTTAGTGATAAATCCTCTAACAAGGTCACACTTAACAATGTGTTTGTAACCTTTAACAAGGTTGGCTCTTCACCAAGCTCACTTTAGAAGAGTGAAATTTTGGGTTATCGGTCCCAAGTGGTTTTTCCCTTAACAGGTTTTCCACGTTAAAAATCCATGTGTCAAATGTGTTTATGATTTATTTCTTTGATGTTTTTTTTTACATTACTAAAACATGATTGATCGGTAAACACTAAGTTATTTACTATATTTTGGTAAAGGCTAGACTTATATTCGGTAAAGCTTAAGAATAAGGTTTAACAGTGGACTCTGACTAGTATTTATTTGATAAGATAATTTAAGGGCATACATCTTGTAGGACTGAAGATAACTAGAGGCTTATAATTGTGGTACAAAGTTTTTGGGATGATTTATTGGATTAATTTTTAAGGCTACTGATTCACCCCCTCCCCCCCCCCCCTCTCATTTATTCTAACAAAAGGCTCCTATTTATAGGATTTTTGAGGGCTTGGNTCCCCCCCCCCCCCCCCCCCCTCTCATTTATTCTAACAAAAGGCTCCTATTTATAGGATTTTTGAGGGCTTGGGTGAGGTGGGGAACATGTGACATCCACATAGGTGCCACATGAGGGACACATAATCCAAACAAGAGGCTAAGTTTTATCACACATGTGTGAGAAACTTGAGCTATCATGGGACAATGTGTACTTGAAGTACATATGTAGGAGATCTTATCATAGATGTGTAAGAGGTGTCATAGATTTTGTCCAATGAACACTATTGGAAATTCTAAGAAAGTTTCATCAAGGTTGTAAGAAACCCTGTTGGCACCAAATTAGTATTATTTGAAAAGTCAAATTTTGGAAATTTTCTCACACGTGTAAGCAAATAATTAGGATGAATATGTGTAGGAATCCTGAAAAGTAGCGTAATTAACCTTAGTTAATAGTGACTAGGATCATTTTGTAACGCCCCGCTAGGCAATCCAAGAGGACAAGACATAAAACCTCTATAAGATGCAAGTAATAATTTTTTTTTGTTTAACTAGAATAATATTCATCATTACACTCCATATCTCTAAAATAAAAAAACACTCTTCTACAACTTGAATTCAATATTTATTCAACTTAAGTCCTCGCAGGTTCCCTAACGTCGCTACTAAAGAAACAATATCTAAACTATTTACATGCATAAGATATCCATTGAATTATGAGCTTAAAAGATCTACAGTAATTTTAATGCACCAAGGTAAATTCCCTAACTTGTTTCTTTCATTAAACATAAGTTAATCATCTAACATCATTATTCCTTTTATCAACTCATGTCATTAATTCATATTGATTTCATAAATATCTACTATCCTTTGTACCACTTTCCTTCTAATGATTTAGGTAAGAGATTAATATTCATTATGGTAGGCATTATCCTAGGTACTTCATTAGTCCATAAACCCTAACCAACCATTAACATTACAATCAAGTTACTATCTTATTTCATTATTTCATAACTATTCATTCTTAATAATTCCAAACACTAATCTATCATTTCTCAACAATTTCCTTTGATCCTTTCATCAAGAGAGAATACATTATTGTTGCAGTACATCATTAAATATAACTATATCTAAGATTATTTCCTTTATATATGGACAACATAACATTATAGGAGAAATAACATAAACACTTTCTTTTAGTGCTAATATCATGTCCAATATACCACATATTCTTGTCCCTTTCTTTTACCTAGGACTACCTATTCCCTTATACACGGCTTTGGATTCAGATTACATCAATACTGCAAGACTCCTTATAGGAGATTATAATTACATGAATACAAATGCATAAGTACATCTCAATATAATAAAATATCCAATAAGAAGTCTTCAACTACAGATCTGGAAAGGAACATGTGCTAGGATCATCCAAGGAATCACGAACAATACCTCGATATAAATATTGTTAGAATAGTCCCAAAGGATAACTGGGAGGGGGGGTGAATCAGTTATCAGTAACTTTAGTTCTTTTACTTCCTTAACTTCAGAATAAAACAAAGTAAATGCTTAATCAGATAACACAGTACACAACACACAATTTGATTACGGGGAAACCAAATGGTAAAAACCCCGGTGGGAATTAGCACCCACAATAAACTATACTTGTTTATAGTAATCCATGTTAGAAGATATTTCAACCCTGTTAGGAGTTGCACATTACAATGCAATAAGTATAGTGACCTGGTTAAGGGTCGGACCCTATTAGGAGTCTTTTACAAATAACCCTGTTAGGGGTGGTGGACCTACTGTCGAAAAGCTCACTTCTTGATGGTGAAGGCTACAACCTTCTACATAATAGATATGCACTATATCTAATGATGAACTATAGAGTAGACCTATTGTCTTGATCAGTTCTAGTGTATTACAATCTTTCACTTTTTCTTCACATAGACTCTTGATGAATGAACCAACTCTGATAATCTGCTCTATACATCTTTCTTCTCTTTTTGTATCATTCACACTTAGCATTCACAAATGAACTACTATAAGTATCTTCTCCAAATTA